>ML309822.1:0-79762 GCA_005239505.1 Nicotiana paniculata | reverse complement strand
TCCAAGAAATGTAGTAATTAATTTAAACCTTATTTATTTACAGATTAATCAAGAATAACACGATCAATTCTATATTCCTAATTAAATCCGTGATTTATCGAGTAAAAGATGATTAGTTTTTTAATAATTAATTATTAAAACTACATTACGTCAAGTAAGCATCATTCGTCTATTATTTAGTTAACTATAACTTTATAATTCCTTGATAATAATGATGCGCCTAATTTCGCAAGTTTAAATAATTTTAAAGGATGAATTATGAATATGCAATGCAAAATAAATTCACAATTAACACTAAAATTCAACAAAAATATGTGAAATTAATTTATTTTATCGAATTTTGTAAGAGTATATGGTGGGTAAAAAATCACATGCTCACAGTACCAATCGAAACATTCCATTTCCTTACTTTAGATATTTTCTGTTAAACAAAATTACAACACGCAATGATAGACACAGTTATCTCCATAGAATTTCTCAATACAAGTATTAACATAAGTAGATTTTAGAGTTACGAAGCTCACCCGAGAGTGGAGCATATTAGAAGAATTTTATTAGATACGCATAACCGAATTAAATTCAGGAAATCATCATTTTATAATAATTAGAGATTGTTCTTGTAATGACACCATTTAATGTAACAACCTCATCCATACATAGAGAGTATATCAACAGGCTAGGTCTCCACCTCTAGGAATCTAACCTCCACTTTCGATATTCCGACTCCTTTTTCCCTAGCTGGTCATGTGAGTTGAGTTATAACTGCAATGGGGCACATAGCCTGAGTGTTCTGATGAAATATGACTCTCCAAAGTCTAGGACAATTTCTATCACTCGCCGAAATGAAGTATCAACCTGATGGCTTGTTCTGACATTGTCATGGTGACCTGACACAATCGTTCAAACTTTATGCGTCACGCATTATGGAGAGTCCGAGAAACAATCCTTTCAATAGCATTTATGAGAACTGAGTCAAGTAGTTGGTGTTGCATTGGCTGGTAATCCTCTTCATGGGTTTGCTACAAACATTGGAGGCCCCTTCTTTCTTTTACTATGCTAACTCAACGCTGTTGAGCCACCCCATTTATTCATATGCTCTTCGTTATTATTTGGGGTAACTCTTATCCCTATTGATGCACAGCGATCCCAACGGTAGATATTTATACATATAATTCTTGGCATGAACCATATTGTCTTGAAGGTCGTTAACCACAGTACTCCCTCTGAAGCACCCAAAATCCGCAACCGTGACTTCCATGCTGGGTAAGTCTTCGCAACTCCAGCTTTATCTCTTGCAAAAATCTCAGGCCTTATACCTTCCAAGCCCAAACCGATAAAACACATGACCCCACAATCTACTCCTTGAAAATGGACTTCCTTACTTGGCATGAAGCCATGGGTCACAATGTCTACTAATTCACAATGTTAAACATCACAGCTCATATAAATCAACCATGTTGCTTTCAACTATTCCCTTATTTTGCAGTACTGGAGTAGCTATAAATCCTTCTGGAATCTGTATTAGTCCCACATGTACCGACTAATCTAAAACCTCCGCGTCTAGATCCATTTGAGACTGTAGAATAGGTGCTGATGTTCGAGCTTTAGAATGAGCTCTGCTTCTGTCTTTTCCCCTAATCGTAGCTGTCATCGGGGCTTCATCTCTTGTCCGGTTGTAGACGTTTTGCTTGTTGTCGAGATTTTGTGAGAGAACAAGAATAGACAAGTTCAATCATCAATGGTAGAATAAATTCGTATGATAGAGTAGAATAAAATGGAGTTGTTTCCTAACTCAATAGCCTCCGAAAGATAAGTACAGACGTCTCTGTACCGATCCTTCAAACTCTACCAAGTTTGTTCGTGAATTGTGAGACCTAAGCAACCTAGTGCTCTGATACCAACTTGTCACGACCCAAATTCTCCCAACCTTGGGGATCGTGATGGCGCCTAACACCACGCTTGCTAGGCAAGCCAATGTTAGAGTTCGCTCAACTACTTCCGTTAATTAGTCATTTAAATCGGATAGAACAATTTTAATTTAATCTAATGGCTTTCAATAAATAATTTCAAATATAAAATAAATAAACAATAATTTAACCGAACCACAAACTAATTAAATAAATCTAGAACTAACCCAAAGTCTGGTGCCACAATTCACGAACTACTAAAGAATACCACAAATACTGGGCTGAAAGAAATAGTGTAACTGTTCTGAATATACTAAAACAGTTTTATAAAAATAGGAGAAGACTCTCGGGATCTGCGAACGCCGGCAGATATACCTCGTGTCTCCGAATGAATAGATGACTGCTCTAAAAATCTCTACTGTTGGCTAGTACCTGGATCTGCACAAAAGAGTGCAGAGTGTAGTATCAGTACAACCGACCCCATGTACTGAGTAAATGTCGAGTCTAACCTCGACAAAATAGTGAAGAGGCTACGGCAGGGCATTAACAACATATAACATGTGACCATAATATATACAATAATGAAATAAAAAAATTCCACACGAATAAGAAAAATATAACTGAGACAATAAATATAAAGCAAGAAGAAATTCTAAACAATTGATTAAGTACTGCAACATAAATAAAATAACTCAGCCGCCTTTTCCAGGCCTCATCTATAACCAATTCTCAAATGATTTTCAAGTTTCCAAACTTTAACTTTAAATAAAAATAGTGCCAAAATACGAAAAGTAGTGAAAATAAAATAGTAAGTTTTCAAATCTTTTTTATTTTTTGAAAATCAGTAAAAATATAAATGTCCAACTTTAACTTTAAATAAAAATAGTGTCAAAATACGAAAAGTAGTGAAAATAAAATAATAAGTTTTCAAATCTTTGTTTTTTTTTTTTTAAATCAGTAAAATTATAAATGTCCTCTCTTATTGCTCCTTGTTGCGGCGTGCAACCTGCTCCCACCTGTCCACCCTTATTTCCCCTCCCTATATATATCATCCTTATTACTCCTATTGCGGCGTGAAACCCGATCCCACCTGTCCATCCTTATCACTCCTTGTTGCAGCGTGCAACCCGCTCGCACCAGACATCTCATATCAATTAATTCATAAATTTCACAATTCAGGCCAAGCCTTTCACAATATTTTTATTTCAACAATTGCAAACAGAAAACAGTATAGCTCGTAAGCTTTAACCAATATCATTCCATAATAAAATCAGCCAGAATATATGTAATCACTATAACACTGTCAACCCAACTCAGTCTTTATATACCATGATAGACTCAAGAGAACAACCAACACTTTTAACACACTTACTACAACAATTTGGAAATAAATCAATGAAACCAAATAACCACGTGAACCTCAACAGTCACGAAACAGTTAATCTCACAACTTCCTTAATAATATCAAAAATGAAACCAACAGGAACATATATATATATATATATATATATATATATATATATACCTCGTAAAAACAATGTCAAACTGGTCAACCATTTTGTACCACAAGGGAACCAGCTAAACAACCAATACTCTTTCCAAAATAACCACCACAATATTTAATAACAAAATCACAAGGCCAAGTAGTCATAGAAACAATAATGAACATAGAACAATTAAGACATGAATCAATTAAGTTGGAAACGGGAAAGGGATCATGCTTAACAGGAAATTTGGTGGTGCATAGATACTCGTCACCTCGCCTATACACCACACACATGAATTTCACATAGAAAACAAGTGGGGATTCCTATTCCCTCAAGTCAAAGTTAGACCAAACACTTACCTCAATTTCGCAGGCCACTCAGTGCTCAATTATGATTTTTCCTTTAGAATCGTGCTCTAACTTGCTCGAATCTAATCATAATTAACTCAATATCATTAATTAAGGCTAAAGGAACTAGCTTTATTAAAAATTATAAGTTTTCCTAAGTTTTCTTAAAAAAAGTGAAAACCCGACCCCGGGCCTGCTTGGTCTAAACTCGGGGTTCGGACCAAATTACGTTTACCCATTCACCCACGAACCTAAATATACAATTAGTTTCGAAATCCTACCTCAATTCGAGGTAAAGATTCGATTTTACAAAATTCCCTAATTCTACCAAAACTCTCAATTTTTACCATGAAAATTCTTAGTTTATGATTTAAAAGTGATGAAAAACAATGAGTAATTGAAAGAGTAAAGTTTATAATTATTACCTATGACTTGGGGGATGATATTTAGTGAAAAAATACGTTCCTAGGGCTGTGGGGTTCTAAAATTTGAAGAAGAAGAAGTCTGTCCGTTTTATATATTTTTTTCTGTCAGCTATTCGGCCTCGTTTATCATGCCAAACGATCTCGAAACTCGATTTTTATGCCTCCAATGGATTCTTTGTGAAACTCTAGTCAAGTTAGGCTTTTGA
Organism: Nicotiana paniculata; assembly: GCA_005239505.1. Lineage (NCBI taxonomy): Eukaryota > Viridiplantae > Streptophyta > Magnoliopsida > Solanales > Solanaceae > Nicotiana > Nicotiana paniculata. The sequence goes on along the minus strand of ML309822.1, from coordinate 75,390 downwards.
ATCACTCAATTTGAACTTATAATGAAGGAGACATGTAGGTTTTAATATTTGCAAATAGTGCAGATTTTTAATACGCCGCGAGCGGTAATTTCGTAATTAACCTGAAAAATCTGGCAACCTTAGTAAAATGATCATAAAATCCTCATACGATGTCCAAATTCGATGATTCTTTTTGCTACGAGTCCATAATTATGATACGGATCTAATACTTCATTCAAATTAGAAACTGGAGTTCATTTTTTCAATATGATATCATTTATGCTTGAAGAAACGACGTCGAAGCATAAGAAAGAACGAGCGCAATACAACTCAAATCTATTTGAAACTCACCCGAGCCCTCGGGTCACTAAACCAAACATGCACGCAGGTCTAAAAGCATCATACGGACTTGCTCATGCGATCAAATCATGAAAATTACATGTAAAACTATGAATTAAACCTCAAAATTCATTATTTTTCTCAACACTTAAAGTTCACTATTTATCAACCGGACGTTCGAATCACGTAAAATAAATTCCGATTCTCACCAAATTTCGTAGACAAGGCTTAAATATCATAACAAACTTGTATCGAGCTCTGGACCAAAATACGAGCCCGATACCAATGGTTTCAAATGTTAATTCATTTCTTTATTTTATTAATAATTCAGCAAAACAATTTCTTTCAAATATTTATTTCTAAAGCTTGGGACCTCTAAATTTATTTTCGGGCATACGCACAAGTCCCATATTTTATTGCAGACCTTCCGAGATCGTCGGAACACAGATCTGGGTCCGTTTACTCAAAATATTGACCAAAGTCAACTCTAATCAAATTTAAATTCTAGAAATCACCATTTCTCATATTTTCACATAAAAGCTTTTTGGTTTCACGCCCGGAATGTGCAAGCAAATCGAGGCATTTAAAATTATTTTTTTATGGCTATTAAGCATAGAATGGAGTCTAAATTCATAAAATGACCCCTTGAGTCATCACAATAACCTATGACTATTTATACATTGGAGTAAGTTACAGTATAAAATAAAACTAAAATTTAATTAAGATATTAAAGATTTATTGACCTTAAGAATTAAAAAAATTCAAGAAGCAAAATAAGATCTTACATAAAATATATAAATTATTTATTATGTGAGAAATAATTAAATAATCAGTAAAAATATTTTAATAACAAGAATAATAAAGTCATATCTATATTATATTAAAAGGTGGGTATTATGCGTTGTTGTTAAGTCAAGTGGCAAACTTAAATGAAGCCACTTGGAAATTTTAGGACAACATTAATAATTAAAAATTATAAATAAAAACATAATTAATTGAAGTAGTTGAATGGATCTTATAAATAATCTAAATAGATCTTAGGAAAATCTAATTTATATGTCAATATTTGTATTTTTATGTATATTTATATTTATATCCATATATTGATCCACTAATATATTTTCTTTTATATTAGCTAGAAATAAATTGCTATAATAGAAAAAAAAATACAGAAAGACGTAAAATTGAGATAAGCTATGACTATTTATACATTGGATTAAGTTACATAAAATAAAACTAAAATTTAATTAAGATATTAAAAATTTATTAACCTTAAGAATAAAAAAATTTCAAGCAACAAAATAAGATCTTACATAAATTTATAATTATTTATAACGTGAGAAATAATTAAATAATCAGTAAAATTATTTCAATAACAAGAATAATAAAGTCATATTAATGTTGATAAATTAGAAAATAAATATTTTATACGTCAATGATAGTAGAACCATTGTTATAAAAAATTGAGATAAGATTTTATTCATAAAAAAAACATGATAAGAAAATTCACACTTTAGAATATGAGAAATAGACTTTAAGTTACTGTTGAAATACTTTTATAGTTATTTGTATTGTATTAGAATGAGTATGGTAAAATATAACTATTAAATTCAGAAAAGCTAATGAAAAGCTACATGACAATGTAATAATATTAAATATTGGATAATATAATAGCAAAATATATTCAAAAATTTCATCATACAAAAGAAGAAGCATAAAACTTATTTAAATTTGAGACGAGAGAGCTTTTTGTAAGTATAATAAGAAATAACATGTATGTAGATAAGGCCATATAACTAAAGTCTAATAGATAAAAAAGATAAAATATATTAAATAATAAATAAATTAGAGATATTATGAGGATGTTTATACTAAAAATTACTTTAGAAACTTTCCAACTTCCAACTACTCAAAAACTCAAACAAATGATGCTCTCTCTGAAGGCGCACGTTACGCAGGGTTAGCTAACGTACGCACGTCGACGATGGCTCGACGGAAATCATAGACAAATGCACCGCCTACAATACCGGAGGCGGATGGAGGAGGTAGAATGGTAACACCGGAATCAGGGGTACCCCAAGTGATATGCCAAATGCAAGTAGTTCACTGGATGACTGGAATGGAAGTGCACCAACTGTCATGCAAGCTTCAAAATGTGTTGAAATGGAGAAGCCCCAAACAGTAGAGGTTGATGTTAATACATCAGCAAGGAAGCTGATTTTTTCAGTACAACGCCCAAACCCTAGTCGAACAGAGTCGACTCTCACTGAGGTGGTTAAAAGAAATAGATCCCAGCAACATGGGGTGGAATTGGACTATTATCCACCAATTTTAAAAGAAGGAGTGAAGGTTGTTTGCCTAAATCAAGAAGAGGTGGCAGAGCGAACCCATAAATGAAAAGGAGCACTAATTAGATATGTATTGCGTGTAACTCCCTCTTTTAAGGAAATGTTAAAATTTGTTTATGATGTGTGGAATTTCATCACAACACCTCATGTATTTCTTCATGATGATGGGTACTTTATATTTAGATTTTGTTCTGAGGAAGATAAGAACAAAATTATACAGTGAGGGTCATATATATATATATATATATATATATATATATATATATATATATATATATATATATATATATATATATATATATATATATATATATATATATATATATATATATATCATAATAGACCCATGATATTGAAGCAATGGGTACCTAATTTCCAGATGAGCAAAGAAGTGACTCGCAATGTGCCAATTTGGGTCATATTCCCAGGATTACCAATTCAATTCTGGACTAAGGAGAATTTGGGATGCATAGCCAGCTATCTAGGGAAACCCATATATTCATATAAACTCACAGCAGAGGGGGATAGAATTTCCTATGCGCGAATGCTTATTGAAATGGATATATCTCAGGAGTTACCAGATACAATGCTTATAGAGGAGGCATATGGAAAATATAGAGAACAAGTCCTTGATTATGAATGGAAACTTAATATAGAGAACAAGTCCTTGATTATGAATGGAAACTTTCATTTTGTGATGAGTGTTTTCAAATAGGACAACATGCTGATAAATATGAGAAGGCTCCACCAGTACTGCAACAGAAGTAAATCAGTGAACACAAAGACAATATGGATAAACTGCAGAGGCAGATGAAATCAAATAAGCATCAACATAGAAAACAACATGCTGCCCAGTGGAGAGTTAAACCTGTTGTTGAGCAAGAAAAGCAGAAGTCAGAGCAAACACAGAAACACCAGGAAGATCATACTGGTGCAGAGCAAAATGCTGAACAAGAGGTGGAAATGCAGCCACAACAAAAATTTAAAGGGAGGCGGAATATGAAAGCTCAAGGACAAATTCAACAGAAGGGAGCCCTAACTAATGTTGATTTGGAGAAATTATTGAAGAAAAACAGATATAATCCTTTGAGAATACAAGAAGATTACAGCACTGATAAGGTGACTGAAAGGATTGGCCTCAATGAGGAAAATCCACCATGATAATAAGCTCCTTGAATGTAAGAGGGCTGAACAAGCCCTTGTCACGACCCAATTTACCCTCCGAAAGGTATCGTGAAGGCACCTAGTCTCTATGAATAGATAAGCCTAGAATTTGCGGGAAATAACAGAATCAATAAAATAAAGACAGAAAGTATATCAAATAGATATAACGTAGCTGCTCAGCATATATAATTTTACTTCCCAAAACCTGGAATGTCACTATAGTCACAAGCTCTTTAACAATATGGCTCTATACAAAGAAACAACGGGAAAATGTACAAGTCTTTCTATGCCTATGCTAGATTAGAAGGGGACTCGTGGGATTCTGCAGACGCGGCAGAATTACCTCGCGGTCTCCTGGCTGCTGGTAGACAACTCTTAGCCACGATACTGAGTGCTGGTACCTGGATCTGCACATGGGAAAAACATGCGCAGGAAATGGCGTGAGTACTCCACATTCGGTACTCCGTAAGTGCCAAGCCTAACCCCAGTCAAGTAGTGACGAGGCCAGGTGGAGGCCCTACTGAGTTTGTAAAATAAGTCAATATATAATTTTTAAATCAGTGAAAAATAGACAAGCAATGATAGAGAGGATTAACAAAAACGGAAAGATTTAATAACATAAAGAGAGCCCTCGGCTCAGCACAACATATATCTCAACAGTAAATGTGCAATGCAGTACACGGGGAAGCTCCCGGATCTCAGTCTGTAGTCCTAATTTAAAAATGCTATGCAGTATAGGGGGAAAGCTCCCGGATCTCTGTCCGTAGTCCCAATTTAAATATGAATTTCAGTACAGGGGGAAAGCTCTCGGATCTCGATCCGTAGTCCCAATATAAATATGCAAAAAAGAGGTATGTCAATTATGGATTAAGTAAACAATCCAAGAACAACAACAGGTAAGGATAGCGTAAAACTACCTAAGCATGATGTGACTAGTAGAAAATAAGAGGGATACAAGTCAGAACAGGTAGGCATGCTTACACTTAGGCTATCTACTCAATTAAGATAGGAAACAGTAATATATGAATGAAAATGAGCGTTTTCATGGGAGAAAAATAGGATTTTAGCAACAATTCCCCATGTCCGCAATTGTCACCTCGCGTACACGGTGTCCACATAACAAAATCAGTATAAAAATGCCTAAGGGAAGATCCCCAACATAGAATTAGGCAAGCCACTTACCTGAACTGCGCTAATCAACTCAATACCAAGCTCTTGCCACGAGTATCGGACTCCGGGTGGCCCAAATCTATTCATACCGATTGCACGGTGTAAATATCACTTCAAGGGAACAAGATAACTAATTATTTATAAGCTATTACGCGAATTTAGAAAATTTGGCCAAAAAGTCCCCCGGGCCCACGACTCGGAATCGGGTAAATTTTTATTTTCTGGACACCCATTCACTCACGAGTCTAACCATATAAGAATCTCTCAAATCGGAGGTCAAACACCCAACCAAAACTCAATAATTCGGTCTACGAAGTTCATCCCATTTTTCCTATAATTTTTGAAATTAAAGGTTGAGTTTAAGATTGGAATCATGGAATATGATCTATACGGGATAGAAATCACTTACCCAAGTTACCCAGGTGCAAAAGTCTTCAAAATTAGCCCTTCCTGAGCTCTCAAATTCGAAAATATGAAAATGGCATAAACCCTCGGATTTGGGGTTTTAATATTCTGCCTAGGCATTTGCCTAATGCGATCGCGTACAATGAGTTGCGATCGCGGAGAGTAATGAAACACGTGCCTAAAATTCCTTCATCATTATCGCAATTAAAGGTCTGCGATTGTGGACCTTCTGACCCTACAGCAATGCGATCGCGTCTGAGGCCATGCGACCGCGTAAAGAAAAACACTGCACCTCCCCCAGCCTTAAGATGCCTTACACGATCACGATCCTTGGCGTGCGATCGCGGAGACCAACTTACCTGAAACATGCGATCCTGTCTGGACTTGTGCGATCGCGAAGAACAATCATTGACCACCTCAACCTAACACTACGCGATCGCGGACTGATTCACGCGATCGCAGAGAACATTTATCTGCTGCTGTAAAACCAAAAAACCAACAAAAGACTTTGGCCAAAATATGCCCATTTGGGCACCCAAAACACACCCGAGACCCCCGAGACCTCAACTAATCCTATTCGATCCATAAAAACACATCTCATAACATCAAAATCATCAATTATGCATGGATTCAAGCCTAAGAACTTAGGAAAATTCTAGAATTCACATCCGACGCCGAAACACGTCTAAACTCATCCGAATGACCTCAAATTTTGCACACAGGTCATAAACGACATTACGGACCTGCTGTTGCTTTCGTAAATCCATTCCGAGTTCGATATCAAAATTTCACCTATCGACCGAAATCCCCGAAATTCTAACTTTTGCCCATTCAAGCCTAAATCCACAACCGACCTCGAAAACACATTCCGAGCACGCTCCTAAACCCGAAATCACCCAACGGAGCTAACATAGTCGACGAAATCCCATTCTAGATCCGTCTTCACACAGATCTAGATACGGCCAGATTTCTAAAGCTAAATTCCACATTTATGGACTATGTGTCCAAAATCACCCCGAATTTCATCACTCAACGCACCGACAAGTTCCAATAACATAAATAGACATGGGAGAAATGGAAAATAGGGTATCGGTGTGCAAATTCTTAAAATGACCGGCCGGGTCGTTACATCCTCCCCCTCTTAAGAAAATCATTCATCCTCGAACGAGCATAGAAACATACCCGGAGTTGGGAAAAGATGAGGGTACTGACTCCGCATATCCTTCTCGGTCTCCCAAGTCGCTTCCTTGAATGGCTGACCCCTCCACTAAACCTTTACTGACGCAATATCCTTTGACCTGAGCTTTCTGACCTGCCTGTCCAATATAGCCACAGGCTCCTTAACATATGATAGATCTTTGTCCAATTGGACTGAGATGAAATCCAAGACATGAGTCGGGTCACCGTGATACTTCTGGAGCATGGAGATGTGGAACACCGGATGAACCCCTGCTAGGCTGGGAGGCAGGGCTAGCTCATAATCAACCTCCCCAACACACCGCAACACCTCAAAAGGGCCAATAAATCTCGGACTCAGCTTGCCTTTATTCCTGAACCTCATGACGCCCTTTATAGGTGATATCCGAAGCAAAACCCGATCACCCGCCATAAATGCCAAGTCACGAACCTTCCGATCTGCATAGATCTTCTGCCTGGACTGAGCTCTGCGAAGTCTCTCCTGAATCACCTTCACCTTGTAAAGGGCATCCTGAACCAAGTATGTACCCAATAATCGGGCCTCACCCGGCTCAAACTATCCCACGGGAGACCTGCACCGCTTACCATACAATGCCTCATACAACACCATCTGAATGCTGGACTGGTAGCTGTTGTTGTAAGCAAACTTTGCAAGAGGCAAGAATCGATCCCATGACCCTCCAAAATCCATCACACTGGCACAGAGCATATCCTCGAGAATTTGAATCGTGCGCTCGGACTGACCGTCCGTCTGAGGGTGAAAAGTTGTGCTCAACTCTACCCTGATGCCTAACTCCCACTGAACGGCTTTCCAGAACCGTGAAGTGGACTATGTACCTCTATCTGAAATGATAGATACTGGAATACTGTGGAGGCGAACAATCTCTCTGATATAAATCTCAGCAACCTCTCCGATGAATATGTTGTCAGTACTGGAAGGAAATGGGTTGATTTGGTCAGCCGATCCACAATCACCCAAATAGCATCATGCTTCCTCAAAGTCCGAGGAAGTCCAACCACAAAGCCCATGGTGATCCTCTCCCACTTCCACTCTGGAAGCTCAATCTGCTGAAGTGACCCTCCCGGTCTCTGATGCTCACATTTGACTTGCTGACAGTTGAGACACTTGGCTACAAACTCTGTTATATCCTTCTTCATCCTTCGCCACCATTAGTGCTGTCTTAGATCCTTGTACATCTTTGCGGTACCCGGATGGATGGAATACCACGACGTATGGGCCTCCTCAAGAATAAACTCCTAAAGCCCATCTACGTTGGGCACACAGATACGGCCTTGCATCCTCATCACCCTATCCTCTCCTATAGTCACATCTCTGGCATCACCCGCCGGACTCTATCCTGAAGAACCAAAAGGTGGGGATCATTATACTGGCGCTCTATGATACGTTCATGAAGGGAAGATCGAGAAACCACACAAGCTAATACCCGGCAAGGCTTAGAAAGATCCAATCTCATGAACTGACTGGCTAAGGACTGAACATCTAAGGCTAGAGGCCTCTCAGCTGCATGAAGGTATGCCAAACTCCCAAACTCTCCGCCCGGTGACTCAAGGCGTCGGCACCACATTGGCCTTCCCCAGGTGGTATAAAATAGTGATGTCATAGTCCTTTAGCAACTCCAACCACCTATGCTGGCATAAATTTAGATCATTTTGCCTGAATATGTGCTGCAAACTCCGGTGAACCGTGAATATGTCACAGGGAACACCATATAAATAATGATGTCATATCTTCAGGGCGTGAACAATCGCTGCCAACTCGAGATCATGAACAGGGTAGTTCTTCTCATAGACCTTCAACTGCCTGGACGCGTAGGCAATCACCCTACCGTCCTGCATCAACACTGCTTCTAAGCCAATTCTCGAAGCATCACAATAAACTATATAGGATCCGGAACTGGTAGGCAAAACCAACACAGGAGCTGTAGTCAGGGTTGTCTTGAGCTTCTGAAAGCTCTCCTCACACTCCTCAGTCCATATAAAGGATGCACCCTTCTGGGTCAGTCTGGTCATAGGCGCTGAAATGGATGAAAATCCCTCCACAAAACGGCGATAATACCTAGCCAAACTGAGGAAACTACGGATCTCAGTAGCTGAAGACGGTTTGGGCCAACTCTGAACCACCTCCACCTTCTTCGGATCTAATTTGATCCCATCCGAAGACACCACGTGGACTAAGAATATCACAGAATCAAGCCAAAATTCACACTTAGAAAACTTGGCATACAACTTCTTCTCCCTCAAGTCTGAAGCACAGTCCTCAAGTGCTTCTCATGGTCCTCCTGGGGCCTCGAATATACCAGAATGTCATCAATGAACACAATGATGAAAGTATCAAGATAAGGCCGAAATATGATGTGCATCAGGTGCATGAAGGCTGCTGGGGCATTGATTAACCCAAATGACATAACAAGGAACTCATAGTGGCTATATCTGATCCTGAAGGCAGTCTTCGGGATATCCGGTTCCCGAATCTTCAACTGATGATAACCAAAATGTAGATCAATCTTGGAGAACACCCTAGAACCCCGTAACTGTTCAAATAGATCATCAATGCGAGGCGATGTGTACCAATTCTTCACTGTCACCTTATTCAGCTGCCGATAGTCAATACACATACGCATCGAGCCATCCTTTTTCTTCACAAATAATACCGGAGTGCCCCAAGGTGATTCACTGGGCCTGATGAGTCCCTTCTCAAGAAACTCCTGTAACTGCTCCTTCAAATCAGGAGGATCCATGCGATAAGGAGGAATGGAAATGGGCTGAGTTCCCGACAACAAGTCAATGCCGAAATCAATGTCTCTATCGGGTGGAATACCCGGAAGGTCGGCTGGAAATACATCAGAATAGTCTCTAACAACTGGAACTGACTCCATTGTAGGGGTCTCAGTACTAACATCTCTCACATAAACCAAATATGCATCACACCCCTTCCCAACCATCCGTTGAGCCTTAAGAAAAGAAATGACTCGGAGGGGAGTATATTCCAAGGAACCTCTCCACTCTAACCTCAGAGATCCTGGCATAGCCAGCATCACGCTCTTGGCGTGACAGTCAAGAATAGCACAATAGGGAGTCAACTAGTACATACCCAATATAACATCGAAATCTACCATACTGAGTAGCAAATCAGCTCTGGTCTCAAAACCAGTGATAGTAATCAAACATGACCGATATACGTGGTCCACAACAAGAGAATCTCCCACCGGAATAGAAACATAAACAGGGGAACTCAAAGAGTCCCGGGCTATCCCCAGATGTGAAGAAAAATATGAAGACACATATGAATATGTAGAGCCTGGGTCAAATAACACCGATGCATCCCTATGAAAAATGGGAACAATACCTGTAATGACTGAATTTGAAGCAATGGCCTCGGACAGGGCCGGAAGAGCATAGTACCTGGCTTGGCCTCCCCCTCTAGGGCGACCTCGACCTCCACCTCGAGCTACCTGAGGTGGTGGGGTAGCGTTGGGGCTGGAAGAATAGCTGGAGGACTTGGTGGAAGGCGTGGAGCCTGATAAATTTGAGGGGATGCACCTTGATAAGTCTGAGGTGGTGCACCCCTCCTCGCTCTAGGGCAATCTCTGATCATATGATGAGGGTCTCCACACTCAAAGCAACCCCTAGGAGGATGTGGCGGCCACTGCTAACTCTGACTGTTAGGCTGACAAGTGATAGCACCTCGAGCAGGAGGCAACTGAGATACTAGTGGTGCATAATAAGGCTCCTGAGGTCTAGAAGGAGCTGGAATACCGCTGGCTGCTGGAAGAGCTGAATGAACAGGGCGACTCACAAAACCCCTACCATAACGTGTTGCTGGTGCACAGGCTCTTGAAAATTGACCAGTCTCTCAAGACCTCTTGGCCTCTCTCTCCTCCCTGTCCCAGGACAACATAGTCTCAATCCTCCGGGAAATACTCATGGCTTGCTGGTAAGTAATATCAGTCTCCAGCTCTCTCGCCATGCTGGTCCGAATACTGGGGTGGAGTCCCTCAATAAAGCGTCGAACCCTCTCTTTGACAGTGACAACCGAAGATGGTGCATGGCGAGCCAAATCGCTGAAACGGACTGCATACTCTGACACAGTCATGGCACCCTGGTGTAGCTGCTCAAACTCTGCACGCCAAGCATCCCTGAAACTCTGAGGGACAAACTCAAGTAAGAACATCTCGGAAAACTGAGCCCAATTAAGTGAAGATGCCTCGTCCGGTCTACTAAGCTCAAAAGCACGCCACCACTGATAAGCTTCTCCCCTCAGCTGGAAAGCAGTGAAAGAAACCCCACTCGTCTCCACAATACCCATAGTACAGAGAATGCGATGACACCCCTCAAGAAAACCTAGGGCATCATCCAAAGCTAGTCCGCTGAACTCAGGTGGGTGGTACTTCTTGTACCTCTCAAGTTGGAGATGCTCTGCCTCGGGAACAGCTATCCAAGTCTCATGCTGAGCTGGATCTGCTGGGGGCATAGGAATATACTCTGGGACCTGCCCAATAAGAACTCTCTGCTAAGGAGTACGGGCCGCGAGAGTCTGTGTCCCTCCTCCAGCCTGGTATATAGCTGGAGATATCGGGAGTAGACCCGCCTGAGACAGAGTACTGAAAGCACTCAAGAACTGGGCCAATGTCTCCTGGAGGTCTGGAGTAACAGTAGGGACCTCCTGTGCCCCTCCAACTGTAGCTGCTAGGGGCTCCTCTGCCTCTGATCTGGCCGGTGCTCGGGCTGCACCGCGTGCTCGTCCCCTGCTCCGGCCCCTGCCTCTGGTGGCTCTAACTGGGGGCTCGGGTGCATGGTCATCAGTACGTTCGGTACGGGTACAAACCATCTGCAAGCAAGAATAGAGTAGAGTTTAATAATTTTATGATAGCAACTAGCCCGATAAGGAATTCCAAAGAATTTGATTGTTCCTAACAGTTACATAGCCTCTTGAAGATAGATACGGATGTCTCCGCACCGATCCGCAAGACTCTAATAAACCGGCTTGTGACTTGTGACTCCTATGAACGTAGACGCTCTGATACCAACTTGTCACGACCCAATTTACCCTCCGAAAGATATCGTGACATCACCTAGTCTCTATGACTAGGTAAGCTTAGAATTTGCGGGAAATAACAGAATCAACAAAATAACGACAGAAAGGATATCAAATAGATATAACGTAGTTGCTCAGCATATACAATTTTACTTCCTAAAACCCGGAATGTCAATATACTCACAAGCTCTTTAACAATATGTCTCTATACAATGAAACAACAGGAAAATGTACAAGTCTTTCTATGCCTATGCTAGAGTAGAAGGGGACACGTGGGATTCTGCGAACGTCGCATAATTACCTCGCGGTCTCCTAGTTGATGGTATACAACTCCTAGCCACGATACCGAGTGTTAGTACTTGGATATGCACATGGGGAAACATGCGCAGGAAAGGGCGTGCGTACTCCACATTCGGTACTCCGTAAGTGCAGGGCCTAACCCCAGTCAAGTAGTGAGGAGGTCAGGTGGAGGCCCTACTGAGTTTGTAAAACAAGTCAATATACAATTTTTAAATCAGTGAAAAATAGACAAGCAATGATAGACATGATTAACGAAAACGGAAAGATTTAATAACATAAAGAGAGCCCTCGGCTCAGCACAACATATATCTCAACAGTAAATGTGCAATGCAGTACACGGGGAAAGCTCCTGGATCTCAGTCCGTAGTCCCAATTTAAATATGCAATGCAATACAGGGAAAGCTCTCGGATCTCTGTCTGTAGTCCCAATTTAAATATGCATTTCAGTACAGGGGGAAAGCTCCCGGATCTCGGTCCGTAGTCCCAATTTAAATATGCAAGACAGAAGTATGTCAATTATGGCTTAAGTAAACAATCCAGGAAAAACAACAGGTAAGGATAGAGTAAAACTACCTAAGCATGATGTGACTAGTAGCAAATAAGAGGAATTCAAGTCAGAACAGGTAGGCATGCTTACACTTAGGCTATCTACTCAATTAAGATAGGAAACAGTAATATATGAATGAAAATGAGCATTTTCATGGGAGAAAAATAGGATTTTAGCAACAATGACCCGTGTACGCACTCGTCACCTCGCGTACACGGCGTCCACATAACAAAATCAGTATAAAAATGCCTAAGGGAAGATCCCCAACACAGAATTAGGCAAGCCACTTACGTGAACTGCGCCCTAATCAACTCAATACCAAGCTCCTGCCACGAGTATCGGACTCCGGGTGGCCCAAATCTATTCAAATCGATTGAACGATGTAAATATCACTTCAAGGGAACAATATAGCTAATTATTTATAAGCTAGTACGCGAATTTAGAAAATTCGCCCAAAAAGTACCCCAGACCCACGAATCGGAATCGGTAAAATTTATATTTTCCGGACACCCATTCACTCACGAGTCTAACCATATAAGAATCTCTCAAAGCGGAGGTCAAATACCCAACCAAAACTCAATAATTTGGTCTATGAAGTTCATCCCATTTTTCCTATAATTTTCGAAAAATAAAGGTTGAATTTAAGATTGGAATCATGGAATATGATCTATAAGGGATATAAATCACTTACCCAAGTTACCCATGTGCAAAAGTCTTCAAAAATAGCCCTTCCTGAGCTCTCAAATTCGAAAATATGAAAATGGCATAAACCCTCGGATTTGGGGTTTTAATATTCTTCCTAGGCATTTGCCTATTGTGATCGCATACAATGAGTCGCGATCGCGTAGAGTAATGAAACACGCTCCTGAAATTCCTTCATCATGATCGCGATTAAAGGTCTGCGATCGCGGACCTTCTGACCCTACATCAATGCGATCGCGTCTGAGGACACGCGACCGCGCAAAGCAAAACACTGCACCTTCCCCAGCCTTAAGATACTTTACGCGATCGCGATCCTGGGCGTGCGATCGCGGAGACCAACTTACCTGAACCATGCGATCCCGGCTGGACTTGTGTGATCGTGAAGCACAATCACTGACCACCTCAACCTAACACTACGCGATCGCGGACTGATTCACGCGATCGCAGAGAACATTTATCTGTTGCTGTAAAACCAGAAAACCAGCAAAAGACTTAGGCCAAAATATGCCCGTTTGGGCACCCAAAACACATCCGAGGCCCCCGAGACCTCAACTAATCCTACCAACTAAACCTAATACCTCATTCAAACTTATTCGAGGCTTAAAAACACATCTCATAACATCAAAATCATCAATTATGCATGGATTCAAGCCTAAGAACTTAGGAAAATTCTAGAATTCACATCCGACGCCGAAACACGTCTAAACTCATCCAAATGACCTCAAATTTTGCACACATGTCATACCCAACATTACGGACCTGTTTTCGCTTTCAAAAATCCATTGCGATTCCGATATCAAAATCTCACCTATCGGCCGAAATCTCCAAAATTCTAACTTTCGCCAATTCAAGCATAAATCCACAACCGACCTCGAAAACACATTCCAAGCACGCTCTTAACCCCAAAATAACCCAACGGAGCTAACGGAATCAACAGAATCCCATTCCGGATCCGTCTTCACACAGCTCTAGCTACGACCAGATTTCTAAAGCTAAATTCCACATTTATGGACTATATGTCCAAAATCACCCCAGATTTCATCACTCAATGCACCGACAAGTTCCAATAATATAAATAGACATGGGAGAAATGGTAAATAGGGTATCGGTGCGCAAATTCTTAAAATAACCGACCGGGTCGTTACAGCCCTATAAGCAGAAGGAACTTAAGGCCTTTCTGCTGAAGCACAAGATCACTTTACTAGGCAGCCTTGAGACAAAGATAAAGCCTAGGAGTGTTAGCAAAGTTAAAATAATGCTCTGTAAAGATTGGAAAGTGTCTCAGATGAAAATACAAGTCTTGGGAGACTCTAGCTCTTTTGGAAGGAAAACATGGTGCAGGTTCAAATACTAATGGTAACTATACAACTGATACACTGTCAAGTGAAGGAAAAAGAGTCACAATTCTCATGTTACATAACATTTGTTTATGGGAAGAACAAGATACATGAAAGGAGGGATATATGGGAGCTACTAGGACAGATTTATAGTACAATTCATGGGGCTTGGTTGGTCATAGGGGATTCCAATAATGCTTTTGTCAATGATAGAATCAATGGGCAACCTGTGCATCAAGATGAACTGGTGGACTTTCAAGAATGTATAAAGGACATTAGATTGGGACAATTAAATAGGAAAGGTTGTCAATGGTCATGGTGTAATAAAAGGGATGCAGGGGATAGAATCTTTAGCAACAGTGACTGGGCATTTCGAAATGCTTCTTGGCTTACACAATACAGTAGCCTAGAGGCTGTGTTTGAACTGCCTGGAGTTTCTGATCATTCCCCTATTGTTATAAACACTGAGGTTGCTAGGAATCATTTTTCAAAGACTTTTAGACTATATAATGTACTGATACGTCAGAAGGAGTTTACAGAGGCTGTTCATGAGGTATGGAACCAACAAGTTCAGGGACATTCTATGTACTCACTTTGGCTTAAACTGCAAAGGATAAAATACAAAACATAACAAATGAACAAGGAGATGACTTCACTAGAGAAGAAGCTTGGCAATCTAAGGATGCAGCTGTAGAATACCCAAGAAAAGTTTGATGAAGATCCATTTAATCCACAATTAATAGCCAAGAAAAAGGAATTTCTTATGCAGATTTAAATATATGAAGGAGTAAATGAACAAGTACTTAGACAGATATCCAAAGCAATGTGGATAAAAGCATGAGATCGGATCACTAAATTCTTTCATGCTCACTTAAAGGCCAGACAGTCAAGAAACAGAATAACATTTATTTGTAATGATCAAGGACTTAGAGTGACAGAGCCAATATTGATAGAACAAGAATTTAGAGGTTTCTTTCAAACACTATTGGGCACTTCAGCTATGGAACTTCCTTGTATTGATCTTGATACAGCTAGGAATAGGTACTATCTAACCAAGGAGCAACAACAACTACTCACTGCACAAGTAACAGAGGAAGACATTGATCAGGACCTTAAAGAATTACCAAATAATAAGGCACCAAGGATAGATGGATTTCCAGCTGAATTCTTCAAACCATACTGGTATGTTATTGGAGGTGAGGTTAAACAAAGCAGTACAAGAGTTCTTCACTAATAGAAAACTATTGAAAAGTGTAAACTGCACGACAGTAGCACTGGTGCCTAAGGTTTCCAGCCTCACTTTTGTCAAAGAATATCGACCTATAGCATGTTGTTCCACTGTGTACAAGATCATCTCGAATATTATTATAGCAAAGTTGAAGTTGGTAGTGAATTCCATTATGGGACCTTCTCAATCAACATTCATTGAGGGGAGAAATATACTGGATAATGTCATCATTACCCATGATTTGGTCAAGGGATACACTCAGAAAGGGGTCTCACCAAGATGCTCCATTAAGGGGGACATAAGAAAATCTTATAACTCAGTTGAATGGCCTTTTTTAAAGATGATACTGCTAGAGTTTGGAATGCCAGTGAAGTTTGTGCAGTTAATAATGGAGTGTGTGACCACTGTCAGCTACTCCTTTCTATTGAATGGGGGCTTGACAGCTAAATTCCAAGGAAAGAAGGGGTTAAGACAAGGAGACCCAATGTTTCCTTACCTGTTTGTTTTGGTGATGGAGTACGTGAACATGGCTTTGAAGAGTTTGAAGTTCAATCCAGACTTTAACTACCATCCAAGGTGCTTCATAAATAACATCACCCACATATGGTTTGATGATGATTTGATTCTGTGTTGTAGAGCAGATAAGGTTTCTATCAACTTATTACTGGAAAGATTCAATCATTTCTCTGAAGGTGTCAGGTCTCAAGGCTAATATGGAGAAGAGTGCTCTATACATTGTTGGTGTCACAAGAGAGTTCAAAGAAATGATTTTAGAAGAGATGCAATTCACACTAGGGGAGCTACCTTATAAATATCTTGGAGTACCATTGTCTTCAAAGAAATTGACTATTCAACAATGTATGTCATTGATTGAGAAGATCACTACTAGGATTAACTGTTAGACTGCCAAATTTCTCCATACAGTGGAAGGCTTCAACTACTTAAGAGTGTGGTATTTGAAATGCAGACATACTGAGCGTAGGAGTTTCTATTGCCAAAGAAGATTATCAAACTAATAGATACAGCATGCAGAACCTTTCTATGGACAGGAAGTAGTGAACTATCTAAGAGAGCCTTAATTGCATGGGACACATTTTTTTTGCCATTCTCAGCAAATGGACTAAATGTTCAGGATATTCATTTATGGAATAAGGATGCCTTGTGCAAACTGTTGTGGGCAATTAGTGCAAAGAAGGACACCCTAAGGATCCAATGAATCCATAGCTTCTACATTAAAGAGCACAATGTCATGA
Organism: Nicotiana paniculata; assembly: GCA_005239505.1. NCBI lineage: Eukaryota > Viridiplantae > Streptophyta > Magnoliopsida > Solanales > Solanaceae > Nicotiana > Nicotiana paniculata. Next base: position 58,365 of record ML309822.1, on the reverse strand, counting down.
CAATGGGTACTCCTAAACAAGCATGTTGTCTTGTTAGGAAGATTTTTGATTTCAATGACTGATTTATTGAAAAGAGCCTAGCTACTAAATTGGGCATATACTATAAGTAAGTAAAATTCAGCATCAAGCAGTTATATATTTCTACGAGACCTCAGTATCAGAAGAGTCCTTGGAAGATATTAACAACAGGATCCAAAGCAATGCCTAAGCACCAGTTCATACTCTGGTTGGCATTACATCAAAGATTAGCCACAATTGATCGCCTAAGGAGATGGGGAATATCATTAGCAAGTGATTGTGTACTATGTGAAAAGAGTGTGGAGGAGATAATGGAACATATGATGTTTGTGTGTGATTACTCCAGAATAATGTTGGCTACATTATTGCAGCGGATAGGAGAAAAACATCAAATTGGTAGCTAGAAAAAGGAAATTGAATGGATAAAAAGGAGGACTGCCAACAAGGTTAGAGGTGATATACTAGTATTCCTATTTACAACAGTGGTCTACCGTGTTTGGACAGAGAGAAACCAAAAAAGGTTCCAAGGAAAGATGATGGCTTGCACTCAGAGGATTAAAGACATTGTACTGGAATTGCATATCAAAGGGCAGAGTGAAGCAAAGTGGCACAACGAGCTGGAAAGGCTGAAGAATTTTTCTAGTTAAAATGAGTTAATTGTAAATGTAGTAGGAAATATTTTATCTGTAGTCAAAAAGTTTTAGAATAGGGTCTAGCTCTATAGTCCAAATGAGCTAGCGGATGTAAAATACTTATACTTGGTTAAATAAAATATTTTGACAGTTTAACCAAAAAAAAAAAATACTTTAGAAAATATAATAAAGTAAGTATATAAACTTAAAAATAGTATTAATAAATTAACATAATTTGAAATCTTCAAGCAATAGTTTAAAAATAAAATACATATTTTATTTAATATCAATAAATTATATATTTGTCTATATTATATTTAAAAATAGTGGTGGATAAAAGTATTAAGTAAATATAAAGATAATAAAAAAAATTACATTGAAACGTGATAATATTACATATTAGATAACATTATAGTAAAAGTAAGAAAAAAGTTAAATTGAAAAAACTATATTAAAAATAAAAGGAAAAGACTATTCGAATTTGAGATTAAAAATTTCTTAAAGTTACGATGAGAACGCTTAAAATATGGATATGGCCACAAAATTGAAGTCTTGCTAGATAAAAAAAAATTTGATACCAAATTAAATATTTGAATATACTAAATAAATATTTCATGTTGTTAATTATACTAATGAAAACTAAAAGCTAAATTTGTATCTTGAAACTAAAAGAGAAAAAACTTTAATTGCACGTAATAAAAAATAATTATCAAAAATTTCAGTAGAGTTGAAACATTATAAAGGAAAATATGTAGAATTTTTAGACTGATTCAAAGTTATATTTTAAAATAAAAAGTGATATTATTTTTAGTATAGGTCAAAAAATTTGTGTAAAAGGTTAATTAAAAATTTTGAGTAGGGAAGTGAATGTATAAAGAGGAAAATAGAGATAGTGTGATGATATTTATATTGTAAAATTATTTAAAATATATAAATTTATTAAATAATACTCAAAAATCTTGTTGATAGATTTTTAAATTATGAAAGATTTTTTAGTAAGAGGATAATAGTGTAAAAATACATTAATTTTTAAGAACAAAAAATTATATTTATTGATGATTATTAATTTGGGTAATAAGTAAGATGGTAAGTCAATTTATAAGCTAATAAAAGATCACATTATGGTATAAAAATATTAAGTAATAAATAATGCAATAACTATAAGAAAAGAACAAGAAAATTTGTCTAAAAATGTAAAAGGATAAAAGTTATTCGAATTTGAGATGAAAAATAAAGTGTAGTAAGAATTTTGCTAAAATAATATGATTTAATATGCTCAAACAAGATAGATCACAACTTTATATGTTGAGTATTCCTTAATATTGGCCATAAAAAAAATACAAGCGACAAAATCAAGATATTGGGTTATTACAGTATAGAAAAAGAAAACATGTTATCCACTATGAAATTTGAAAAATGACTCCATGTCCTACTTCTCAATAATTATCTAATAGTTATTTATAATTTCTATATAGAAGATTTAATTTTAAAATTATTTGCACATAATTTAAATAACCTAAATCGGAATTAGACATAGTTTATGTCCGCGCATCGCGTGGATACTAATAATCATGTGAATTAAAAACTTGATCAAAACTGGACAAATGTTAGGCCTTGTTCTCTTTGTCATTTAATGCAAGTTTCCTTGACAATAAATGCTTAAAATATTAGGTGCAGGGACTTGCAAAATTATATCTAAGAGACAAAAGTAACTCATTTTCTGGGAATGGAAGCAAATTATATTGGTCATAACATAAAAGGAAACTATGAAATAATTGCGTAGTATAATTTGTTCCGATGGTTATGATCTAGTGGTAAGAGTACAAACGCATGATGTGCGAATGAGGCGCACATCACAGATTCAAATCATGTCGCCAATAAAGGTTTAATATTTAAGTGGAGAATGATAAAGAGACAGATTTATTATTCACTAAGTTTTGCGACATACACAACTGACCACCAGGATTTCTCGATTATTACAAAGAAAAATTATATTTCCTCCGGTGCACTTTAATTGATTTTTTGATCTTTTTCTTGCGGTCCATAATATTTGATTTTTACAAATATTAAGAAGGAATTAATTATTATTTTTTAAAAATTTCCGTTGGAGTAAAGAGCCTAGGAGTATGTTTTATATTTTTAATGAACAAATTAAGGTTAATATGGATATTTTTATTGTTAATTAATGCTAAAATGTGAATTTCTTAATACAGTCAGACCTCTCTATAACACCATCCTTATGTAACAGCACTTCTCTATAAAAGCCAAGCTTTTTCGGAATCAATTTTTATGTTATGTTATAATAGTGTATATGTTCTCTATAACAACACTTCGCTATAACATCCAAAAATACTCGGAACAAACGAGACTGTTATAGAGAGGTTTGTATATGTGAGAACAACCAAAAATCAATTAAAGTGGACCGGATGGAGTAATAAATAAAAACAAATGCTTAAAATGGTAGGTGCAGGGACTAGCAAATTGTAGCTAGAAACAGAAGTAACTCATTCGCTGGTAAGGGAAGCAAATTATATTGTTGACAGCATAAAAGGAAACTGTGAAACCATTTCCTTAGAATCATTTGTTCCCCATCTACCATTTCAAGAATTGAGGACCTACAAACAGTTGGTGACGAAGAAAAATACTATAAATGAGATTTAAATGATTCAATAACATTGAGACAAAAGTAGGACATGTTTAAGAAAATGGGCCTCAACATGGTAAACTTGCCTTGAACATTGGAAACAAACTTAACAATCCATCCCCATTGCTATGAAGATAGTACTCACTTGTCAAATCTATTTTTAGCTGTTCAGCACAGTTTTTGAGACATTAACAGATATCATTAGGTCCCTATATGTTGATGTATGTGTAACAACCCAACCCGTTAGTGGTATTGTCCGCTCTGGAGGCGGACCTAGACCTTCACGGTTTTAAAACGCGTCACTAGGGTCTAAAGCTTGTTAACTTATATACCCAACATATCTCTTGTGTGTTGCCGAGGTGAGACTCTGTGTAAAGTCTGGGGTGTTACATACAACCCCCCCCCCCCCCCCCCCCCCCCCCCCCCCCCCCCCTTGGACACAACGTACTCGCAGAGCACCGCCTGAGATTCGTCTAGACTCAGCACTGAGGTTTGCCCCGCCTAACCGGGATTTGCCTAAACGCAATTGAACTCTGACTCGTCTAAAGTCTGGGGTGTTACACACACCCCCTCTTGTAGCTCAGTGCCATGGCTAATGTTTGCCCCACAACATGAGATTCGCCTAGACTCAGCATTGAGGTTTGCCCCGTCTAACCAGGATTTGCCTAAACTCAGTTGAGCTCTGACCCACTATCGGCAAGGCTAAAAAGAGTGGTTATAATACCATCTGTAACAGCCTAGCCTGCTAGTGATATTGTCCGCTTTGGACCTAGGCCCCCACGGGTTTAAAACGCAAATAGGGTCTAAGGCTTGTTAACTTATATACCCAGCATCTCTCTTGTATTTTGCCGATGTGAGACTCTGTCTAAAGTTTGGGGTGTTACAGTGTAATCTAATTCCAGGTACAACAATAACATATATCTTACTTAGGCGCACGTCACGAGCTCGAACTTTGTCGTAGACAAAAGTCCGGTATTTAAGTGAAGAGTAAAGGGACAAACCAATTATCCCCCAAATTTCGAACATTGTGCCAGCCGGCCTGGTGTTTAAATAGAAAAGGACAGAGGGGTTAGCTAATTATCCATCGAATTTCAAACCGTATGTCATCGGACCCTCGAGGATATCTCGGTTATAAAGAAACACCAATCATACCTTTGTTAGCTGCTCCAACAAACAGGTTATGATGGTTGCAATGTAAGAAGAAGCAACATTTTTATCTTTACAAAACCTCATTCATTTAGACATGAAAAGAAGTTACTTACCACTAGTTAATCTTGATCTGGTAACCTAGTAATCTTAATAATCTATTATGCATAGATATTTAACTCATTTCTGTACACAACCAGTTCTGCTGCTAATCTATGTGAACTTAACCCGTTGTTACAAGTCCTGTATCGCTGAATATGTGTTAAGCGATGCAAAGTATGCTTACACGAAGATGAAAATCACTCAGAGGAGAAACTCAAGTCGTCGATAGATCTACATATCTCTGCTTCAATGGCTTCATCGACTTTTATTGCTTCAGTTTCATCTTTGTTTGAATCCTTCTCTTTAGCTTCAGCAGATTCGACACAATCGTGAAATCTGAAGCAACTAATAAGATGGTCATTTGTAATACCAGCAACCTGCATGAAAGAGTAGACCACAGTAGGTCCCACGCCCCGAAAACCTCTCCTTATTAGATCTTTGCTAATCAAATCCGCTTTGGCCGTCTTCACTGGCACCTGACGAGGATATCTAAATCCGCTTACTATGGGCTTGTTGTTCACAAAGCTCCAGATATACTTGTCAAATGATCCAAATTCATCTATAACCTGACACAAGCAACACCTAAATAGTTAATTTTAACGCCAATTTGTAATAAGTTGTTGTAGCTTGTGTTTCACAAAACAGCGTTATTAAACCGCACATTGGCGTTAAGGAGAGGAATTACTAAGTAGCACCAGCTGGGACTATTTTATAGTTTTAAAATATTAAGGTAAGACTTACTCCAGTGAACTTGCCAGTTGTCGATACAGATCAAAACAAACTGACTTATCAACAGGACCACTATGAATTATTTCTCTACCTAATCCAACTGATAAATAAATGATTGAATATCCCTAGAAATAACAAGATTATAGAGAGTGGTCCATGAAAGCGAAAGACTCCCGATAAAATCATAATTTTGATCACAAACTAGCTAAAAACTACATTCACACTGAGATTCTTTTTTAGATTTGGTCAGTACATATAAATTGAAACTCATATAGGTGTTTATGCTAAATACTTGATATTAACCATAGGATCCTAAATAAATTAGTCAAGGACAGACAAATGGAATCGAAGAAGACTGGAAGAGGTGTTCACTATTGCTAACTGAATAAAGAGTAAATATACCTTCGACATTTGACGGGCATTTTCAATTATGGCTCGGAGTTTAAGTTCTGATAATAGTGAGCATGCTGTACTTCCAGGAGCTAAAATCTTCTTTTCATTTAACTTTGCCACTACTATGGGATCAAAATCTGCGAATACTTCTCTGCATCATGAATTTTTTATTTATTAAAAGTGATGGAAAACTCGGTATAGTGAGGAAAGGCAATGCAAAAAAGAATGCGCTAGACAAAACATAGCATACAACTCTAGCCCAGAAGAGAAAACTAAGGCAAATCTTATGCTTTTGGGGGTGAAGAAATAAGACTTTCCTCTATCAAAATAAAGAACTAATTCCAAAGAGAGTACCTGAATATGTGCCTTTTGCAAAGAATGGAAGGCCATGAGAGTTCAGCCAATGCCCCGCAAAGAACAAGGAGCTCAAATAGTTTCCTGCAATATTCAAAAAGAATTAGTGACTATATTCTGTGTAAGAACTCTCTGAACAATAAACTGGCAACTTACTTGTCATCATGGACTGGCACTCCCCATTCTTCATCGTGGAAATCAGCATAAGACGGATCTGGTTAAAGGAGAGACAATATAAGAAACTACATGCTCAAAGTGGTAAGGGTGGCTAGTATATATATAGCTTAACATGGAACTTAATCCTCAGTTATATACTCCCAAACATATTTAAAGTTCTCTGCAGCTTTTCAAATTCAAGCAGACATTTTTCTATACTGATACTTATAACCGAATATCCATTTTTTACAATGAGGCTAAAAAAGACACAAATTTTGGGACAAGTGAAGCTGAAACAAACTACACAAAATCGAGTAGCAGTAGCCTTGTAGGAACAGCATATAAGGCTTTATGTCTCACACAAAATTGAGCAGTAAGAAGCAGCAAAAAAACTCATACCAATTTATATACTGACAACTTACTCTGTGGTTTGCTAATATGCATATAAAAGTCTTAAAAGTGCATAAAAGGTAGAACTCAATGATCTAGAGCTTCAAGATAGAAGTAGCTGGAGTAATTCAACAGAGTAGAAAGATAGCCTAGAGCCCCTCATAATAATGAAGCTGCATAAATGAAAGATAAAGTTGCCTCCGTGCCAATAGCGCCGAAGGTAGAAGATAGTACAGTCTTGCTATAGCCAATTCGTATATTATGCAGCAACAGGATTTGATCTTAAACTCAAAGAATACGCTCCTTACAATAGCCCTGACATCCTGTCATATCTACCTAGGTTCCACATCATCAAAAGATGTCAATCTTTTCTTTATTTCATAGTCGGACATTAACACATCAAGCTGTTCCAAGTTCTACAATTTTTCTTCTTCAAACATCTATCATCGGTTCAGCCTATTCTTGGACTCCTCCAAAAGTGATTAAATATAGTAGGAAAAATCAAGCTATCAGGCTGCAACCTTGAAAGCATTACTTGATTAACCTTCTAATTATAATTGCTTACAGTTTGGACAGCATAATATCAGAGGCCGATTAAAGAATCAAAATTTTTATGTTCTAAAAGGACAAAAAGAACACACCTGTATTAGGTGTCACCCAGCCACATCTTTTCTTGGATTGCAACCCATCAATTGAAGAGTCTGATATATCATCCGAAGCAATCCTTTTGGATTTCGACGCCAACTGCTTCCTTCTACTTGAGGTACTACTCATTCTATATATCCTACCGGTTGAAGCACTACTATGAAATGAATCCGTCGAGGCATCAGAAGAACACGAAGCACTGAGGGACAGATTGGAATATAATGACTCCTGTCGCCGAAGTATTGAAGGAACATCAAAGGAATGCAATGAAGGCGATGGTTGGTGACCATTCTTATCCTCCATCTCAACCTCCTCTTTTGACTTCACTGCCTTTCTCGTAGATTTCGAAACAGATTTTCTTGAACCAGGTGACCTCAGTGCCTTATTCCCAGCAAGTCCAAGAACTGGCCTTGCTTCTGAATCAGCTGCATTCATCGACCTTACCCTTGAAGCCCCTGACATTGAAATGAAAACTCCCCTCTGCTTCTGCTACTTAAGTTCAACTTCAGGCTTCGAAATCCTCAAAATTACCTATGTTTACAACCTCCCTGCAGCACCCAAGTTTCAAAATTGCTAATTATAAGAACCACTCAAAATCTTACAAATCTACACCTTGTTAGAACCCTGCAAAACCCGACAAAGAGCGTCTCACAATGCTTCTTAATCCTATCCAAATCACAATATCTCTCTTATAACCCTTCAACCCCAGAAGCAAAAAACTTGCATTAGATAATCATCTTTAACAAATCCAACAAAAAACTCTCATGTCAACATTGACTCTCAAATTGCAAAAAGTTCAATAAAGGCTCAACCTTTTCATACAACACTCAAAACCCACAATTTATTTCCCTTCAAAATTCAATCTTTAAGGCCCATTTAAGTTAAAACACTCAAAAAAACATCCACATTCTACCAATGAATTATCGACCCACAAATGCAAAATTGAGCCTACAGATCAATCTTTAACTTGAACTACTAAAAACCCACAACTTATTTCCACTCAAAATTCAATCTTTGGAACCCATTTAAGCTAAAAGTTCCAAAAACATCCATATTACCAAAATGACATATCAATCTTGACTCTCAAATTGCAAAAATCACAATAAAGGTTCAACCTTTCTCATAAATAACTCAAAACCCACAATTTATTTCCCCTAAAAAAATCAATCTTTAAAACCCCAACAAAGTTAAATCTCACAAAAACATCAACATATCCAAGAATTCAAATGCATAAAACAAATCTTATCTGCCTTTGACTAAACAAAAGCGTCCAAGACACATATTTTAAATTAAAAAAATATTTACTTCATAAAAATATGTAAAGACAGCTAAGCCAAGTAAAAATATTATTGAACTAAGAATGAACCTTGAAAAAGTAGATATTCCATTGAGCATTTTCTTTATTTCTTTTAGGAGGAATGAACTGAGACTTTGTCTTTTCAGAGCTGCATTATTCTGTGAAGGAACAAAAGCTGTTGTTCAGTGATACTAATGATGCTTTTTTTTATCTCTCTCTCTCTCTTCTCCTTTTCTTTATTTCTTTTATTTTTCTTTAAAAAGATTATATTTTTGGGGAATGTAGAGAGAGAGAAAAAAGGGAATGTAGGAAATGTGATGGGGTTTTTGATCTGAAAATAGAAAGGGAGTTGTTTTTGCTGTGAGTTAAGAGAGAGACCCAAGTACAGTGTGTGTGTGTTGATTTGGGGGGTGATGAAGATCTGAGAACCGGTTTGAACTTTGAACTGACAAAACAGTTGGGTTGGTGACCAGCTTGGCCGGTTTAGGTGTTTTGAAGCAAAAGAAACAAGTAATAATAAGAATTTATAAATAATAAAATATAAAAGTAATAGTAATACTATTAGTATAGACAAGGAAACAATGGAGTACCTAACCTTCTAGCCTAATTCTCGATATTCACGTTCTTTTATTAGTCTTCATAAGCTAAAGAAACGGTATGACCACAGTAATCTGAAGAATTATCATGTCTTGCTAATCACATTTCTAAAATACCTCTTTGGCCTATCTTTATCTTTCCTAAGACCCGTCATGACCAACCTCTCACACCAGCTCACTCGGACATATGTGCAGTGAGTAGATTACACATATTGATACTACTCAATTGAAACGAAAATATTAGGGGGTGACAAACGGGTTGGTCGGATCTAATATGGGCGGGCCAAAAAGGGTAATGAAAAAATGAATAAATTATCCGATTCGGGCCATATTTAATACTGATAAAAGACGAGTTAAGTAGCGAAAATATGAATATTCATATTATCCATGACTTCTTGAATATGATCACTTTTGGGAGAATTCCTAGTCCCCAAGTTGAGGCTTTACGAATGAAAAGTTATACCTATTAATTTTCCCTTGGTTATCTATTTTCTAAGTAGATAATATGGTTTTTATCTATATTTGATCTATTTTTAAATAGTTCATTATTCAACCCATTTTTTAATGAATAATATAGGTGGATAACTATTTATTTTAACCATTTGCCGCAACTAGAAAATATTAAGAATAGAAAATGTTCAACCTAACATTAATAGAGTCTTACCAATAGATTTCAAACTTATGTATACTATATTTAGTGCAATTGTGATAAGAGTCTTAACCTTTGTGATACTTAATTAGCTCCTATTGTAATATCTTTATACTTGCATTGGACGGTTTCATTGATATTCATATATGGACTTCAATGGTCATATTGCAACTTAATAATTCTTGAGATAAAAAATATAAATCCTTAAAGTTTTGCTTTTATCGTATGCCTTTTTTAAAATCATGATAGACGAAATTCATTGTTACAACAGTTTAATTGGCGCCAGATAGGCCTTTTTAATGCTTCAAATCGGAAGAAACCCTAATGGCTCGAACTCGAAACCTTAATTAAAAGTGTAAGAATTCTACTCATTCGGGCATACGACTTTGTGGTTAAATAACTTCTTTCTAGTTGTTCTTTTTTAAAAACATTCGTTACTATATAAAGGTCAAGTTTAACTAGGGCATCCGCAATCGTTTTGAGGTCTATTATTGCCTTCCATACACGAAATATAAACATTTTTGTATTGTCTATACAGGAAATATAACCCTTTTTTTAGGTGTAGGATTAGGATTTTTTCTCTGCTTGTTTATCCATAAAATTGGATAACAATTAAATTTATAATGTGGTTTAAGGATACGTGATTTCACTTAACACCAATTGATAGATATGAAGATCAATAATAGAATTTAGCAATAAAATAAAGCAAACCAATGTTTGAGTGTAACTCAGTCCTCGAGTTAAAATACCCTCGAACTGATTGGTGCAAGAACAGTTAGAAATACAACAAGCTGATGAACAATAGTATAAACGAAAAAGAGAATTATATTGCTTTGATATCTGTGAACAATGTGTCTTACAAATGATTAGAATCCCCTTTTATATAGTAGAGGATTTTCACTTATGGTGTAACTCTAATTACAGAAGAAAAACTCGTGATTAGCTAATTAGGTGTTTTGATTTGATTCGTTCCGAGATTTATGCTATGATCATCGACTAGCCACGGATATCTCGCCTTTCTGTTATTGTGTTGTCTTCGATTTCGCTCGATGTATGTCTCATTTGGCTTCAATCGCTACTAGCCCCGATCTCGACAGGTACCTCGATCTCGACAAGTACCTTGTCCTCTTGATTTAGTCTGTTGCGCTACGAGGTCGACCCTCAATGCAATTTTCTAGTTTTGGTCAAATTGTAAAATCGGGTGGGGCTGGTTTTAAACGTATACAGATAGTCCCCTTGTTTTTTGGAGTGTAATGACAAGAAACGAATTAAGCTTTCAATTTTTTTACCTCGACCTGTCATGACATCATCCTCATGACGTAATCGGTGGAAGTGCCCAAAACGTCTTGTCGGTATAGTTCCCCAAGTCATTAGTGGGTGTCATCTGGTGGTCCTCCATTTGTGCCTTTGAACCGTCGTCGTGAATCCTATAAATAGGCTCTCTTCTTATTGATTCAAACTTTACTTTCATTTTCTTCTAATCTCCGAAGCTTTTACATCTCTTAAGTTCTTCCTTTCTGCAAAATCTTCAGGTTTTGTTGTTAATCTTCTCTCAAACACCAAGTTCTGTTATCTTCCTCCCTCTTAAAACTCACACCAAAATGGAAAAAATGTCAAACATTGTTCCTCAAAAGGAGAGTGCTTCCTCGTCGCGGCTGGATGGCGACAAAACACATGTGGAGCCGCGCCCTGAGGAGTGTGTTCTCGGGGTGTGTGTACTTACTTCTGACTTTAACATAGAGAAAACTTCATCGGTCCCTGGTCGATGCAAGCCAATATCGAGGTACATATGCTCGATAACTGAGAGCTTCCTTAACTAGGTAAAGAAAGAATGCAATTGGGAAGGCAAAGAGGTGGTGATCCCGGCCCCCGAAGAAGACATCACTACCCATGTGGGATGGTTTATAAGTGTTTACACTTACCCTTTCACACTAGTCCCCCTCGATCCTGTCATCATCGATTTTTCCCGTAAATACCAAATAACCCTAGGTCATATCCACCCTTTTGGCGGATTGTTATTCTGCTCTGATTCTTTGTGAGAAAAGTCGGGGGGCTCCCTTTCACCCTCGGCCACCTCATCAGATTGTACATCCCCGTCTCTATTGAGGCAGGTTAATAAAACTCCACGTTGAGCTATCAAGGTGTTGTTCTCGAGCATAGATGAGGACAAGGATCGATGTTAGATGGGATGATTCGTCCGAGTGAGTATTTTCGACCTAATCCCAGCAAAGAAGATGCCATTTCCTGAGACATGGAACATGAATCGTAAGTATTATATCACTGTTGGCTTCCATGTATTATTTCATTCCTTTGCTTTTTCTAATTGATGTCTTTCTCCATGATGTAGCGGTTGCTTGGATGACCGGTGCGATTCCTGACCTCGAGAGCTGGGTTCGGAACCTGGCATCGACCTCTACGTACACCGAGCGCTCATGGAGCGATTTAGCAAAAGGCCGATGGGAGGCAAAGAATCATGGCAAGCCCCTTTTCATTATCTGATAACTTGATTAAGATATCCTTCTTGTACTTATTCAATTTTCTCGTGTACAGGCCTAGGCAAAGATGCGGTCATGAGGCCCCCATCTAGGGGGGGAGACTTCGATCTCGGTTCCGAAATTGGCGAAGGATAAGAAGAGGAAAAGGACCTCAACATCCGAGGATCCAAAGCCTAAGAAAAATCTGGCTCGTAAGCCAAAGAAAGATATTGTTTCCCTGCATGCGGAGGTGATCAACTGCTAAGGGAGGAGGAAGAAGAAGAAGATGAAGATGGTGGTTCCGAACTGGTGGATCGAGTGAAGAGGACCATCGAGGCCCTAGAGGCCGCTGAACCGGCAGGTGTTGAGGAGATTCCACCTCGAGCTAAGGGGGTCTTGGGAGAGGACTCAGGTAGAGTCCCGGAGTTGAGACAGAAGATGACTCCCGCCGAAATGAACAAATGGTGGGTATGTCCGAAGGGATCGGCCCTGAAGCCCTTCGAATTGAAGAGGACACCCCAAGTGACTCACTTAGGGAAATAGTAATCAGAGACTCGCCTAATCTCCCTGCATTTTCCAAGGGGGCGATTCGGGAGGCCTAGGCTATGAGGACCACTGAGATAGAAGGAGTCCATGGGGGAGGGGGGAGGACTCCTTTCGTGGTTACTTTACCAGGGTCGAAGATGCTACCGGCCTGAGTGAAGCATCGAGTCTATTTGATGAGGCTCAACGAGCCCTGAATCGGGTAAGTCTCAATTCCCTTCATTGCTATCACATTCCTCCATTTACTGTCTAACTTCCTTTCCTTTTCATATAGCCTTTGGCACTCCATCAGGAGGCATTTTCCAAGTCCCGAGCAGAGCTGAAACGATACGAGGCCGATCTTCAAGGGCTTACGGAGGAGAGGAACGCCCTAAATTTTCTCAGCGGGCAGAAGTAAGGGGAGATAAAGGACCTCCGAGCCAAGCTGGCCATGATTCATAAAGAACAAACCGACCTGATCAATCAGGTAATGACAATCTTAAAAGCTCATGAGCTTGATTCGGGAACGGTGGCTAACACCTTAATCTCACAGCAGCAGCGGAAGGTCGAGAGGATCGAGCAGCTTAGTGAGGAGGTCAACATGATTAAGGCGGAGACCTTGGGGTGGAAGGAAAATATGGACCGCCTTGCCTCGGAAAAAGAGGTTGCTCGAGCTCAGTTTTCATCAGCCGAAAGTCAGCTTTGGAGCATGAAGGATAAAAGCTTGGCACGGGCCAAGAAAATAGAGGATCTCGAGGCTTAGCTAGCCGCCGAACTTGCAAGGGACAAATCCGAGGTAGAAAGATCTAAGTCTGATGCGGAGGCAATCGTGGACGTCTACCAATTCGATGCTAAAGCTGCTCAAGCCCAAGAAAAAGAGTCTGTCGAGGCTGCCCAATCTCGAGCTCTTCGGATTGCCAAGCTTGCTAAGTGACAATCTCGGTGGGAGACACTCGAGGAAATTCATGCTCGAGGTTTCGACCTTACTGATGAGATAAAGAAGGCCAAAGAGCACGAAGACGATGCTAGGGCACTGGCCTCCTCTTATGATGATGATGATGACGGCAGCGAGAGCAGGTCCGAGAATGGGGAGGACCTCGATGGAGAAGAAGCTGCCCCCGAGGAAAATTAGAAATCTTAGACCTTTTCTTTTTTGATTTTTACATGAGACCCTGATCGGTCCTTGTATATATCTTCGTATGTATAAAATATCTTTTTTCTCTTCGACTTGTCTTTATTCTATTTCTCGCCTCGTGAAAATTCTATTTCCTTCATACCTTCATGCCTTATGAAGATTTTGCTCACAAGTTTGAGACTTAGGCAATTAGACCGAAGTCGGACCAGTGTAGTCTTTATAATTGAGTGAGTACTTGCTCGAACTTGAAGTATGACCTTTAGGTTTTAGTTGAGTAAGGACGATTTCTCGAACTCAAAAAATAAAATGGCCCTTAGGCTCTTGAATTAGGCTAATATGGCCTCAAAAGAATGGCTTTTTTCCTTTTCTACTTAAAAAGTTAGTCATATAAAAATGTACCATGCCTTAGCACGAGATAAAACTGTATCCATTAGGTTTTTCGAGGGTTGGTGTTATCGAACCTCTACTTTGTTATACCTTAGCACAAAATTGTTCGAGGGTTCGAACAATTCGATACCCCTTAGGGTTTTTCCAGTGTTGATGTTATCAAAACCCTTTTGTCATTTTTGGCGAGGGTAACCTTTTAAACCGGTTTATAAAAGTATTCGAAGGCCTGCTCTTATTAAGTAATTTGGACGTCTCCGAACCGTGTTAGTTTGGCCGTAGCCTTGGGATTTTCTTCTTGAGCTTGTTTCCCGATTATACTTCAAAGTCAGTCCCCGAGTGGGGTGGTCGTGGCCTATAAAATAGAGGGTTGCCTTTTTAAGGTCTTACGATCTTGAGGTTTTAATAACTCGACCATGTCAATTTTTTGGATGGAAGTCCTCGAGTGCGGGGTCAATTGTTCGAACTTTAATTGCGATCGACCCTTAAAATGGTTTCCACAATAGATCACAAGTATGAAATTGTAAAGTAGAAATTTCTCTACGGCAAGGAATATCTGGCAAGGAAAAAGTGCTTCTTTTAATAGATTATACATGCGTACATGTTTTTCCCTTAGGGTTCGTGTAATCTACATGAACAAGGTTCATTCGACCATTTGGCTCATTACAGAATTTTCCTATCGAGATCCTATTGAAACAAAGTACTTTCCTTGTAATCATTTGAGTCTTATGCCCCCGAGTATTCGAGGTTGATTTTAAAGAAGCCTCGAATATTGTTGAATTTCTCTAAGTTAGCACGAACAATGGTTGCCTCATTAAAAACCTCGTCGGAAAAACCTATTTGGAACAAAAACCGGTCTAAGGGAAAAAGAGTGCAACGCGTGCTTTCAGACCTAAGGACTTTGTGTTGAAGAATCCTTCGACGCCTTCGATCGAAAACCTGCAGTTGGTTAGCATGAAATGTAAATGAAAATGGAGAAGTTCATACCTTAGCAGTAGTATCATTTGAGGAGAGATATGCTCCAATTGTTTGGTAATTGTTCGTCATTCATCATGCCAAGTTTGTAGGATCCCTTTCTAACGATATCGATGACCTGATATGGTCCCTCCTAGTTCGGGGCATGTTTTCCTTCATTTGGGTCTCGAGTGCTGAGGGTGACTTTTCTTAGAACTAAGTCCCTGATTTTAAAGTGTCGAAGATTGGCTCTTCGGTTTTAATACCTTTCGATCCACTGTTTTTGCGCGACCATTAGAACGAGGGCGAGTTCCTTCCTTTCATCTAGCAATTCGAGGCTTGTATTTATAGCCTCGCAATTTGACTCTTCCGTTGCATACTGAAACCTAAAGCTAGGTTCCCCGACTTCGACCGGGATTAGAGCTTCGGCACCATAAGCAAAAGAGAACGGTGTTGGCCCCGTACTTGACTTTGACGTTGTTCGATACGCCCAAAGGACCTCGGGAAATATTTCTCTCCATTTTCCCGTAGCATCGTCAAATCTTTTCTTTAGATTTTGAATTATGGTCTTGTTTGTCGATTCAGCCTGTCGTCCTCACTAGTATGATATGGCTTTGACAGGATCCTTTTTATATTGTGGTCTTTGAGAAACTTTTTCAATTTTCTACCGATGAATTGGTTTCCATTTTCGCATACGATCTCGGCAGGCATCCCGAATTAGCATATAATGTGGTCCCAGATGAAGTCTATGACTTATTTCTCTCTGATTTTCTCGAAAGCCTGTGCTTCAACCCACTTAGAGAAATAGTCAGTCATAAACAAAATAAATTTAGCTTTACCTGGGGCCGATGATAGAGGGCCGAAGATATCTATTCCCAATTTCATGAGTGGCCATAGGGATAAGACTGAGTGGAGTTGCTCTCAGGATTGGTGAATCATCGGCGCATACCTTTGACATTTGTCGCATTTTGAAAAAAATCTTTGTACCCTTTTCCATATCGGCCCAATAGTATCATGCTCTGATGACTTTGTGAACCAATGGTTCGACACCGGAATGATTTCCGCAGGGGCCCTCATGGATTTCTCGTAGGACGTAGTCGATATCTCTTGGTCCCAAACATATCGCTAATGGTCCATCGAACATCCTTCTATACAATGTTCCATCTTCGACCAACGTGAATCGTGCCACCTTCGCGCGTAGAGTCCTTGATTCCTTAGGGTTCGATGGAAGCTTCATGTTCTTAGGTATTCGATATACTTATTCCTCCAATACCAAGTCAAACTAGTAAAGTTTATTTCAGCGTGGCCTTCTTCGATTAATGATCTCGATAGTTGTACGACAGTCCCCGAGCTAATTTCATCGTCTTTGATTGATGACCCCAAATTTACAAGGGCATCGGCATCGCTGTTCTGTTCTCGAGGTACATATTGTAGTAGGGGGGGGCATCAGTCGGTTCGGTTCGGTTGTAAATATTATCGGTTTAGCATATCGGTTTACAGATATGGTAAACCAATAACCGAACCGATAAGATATCGATTATCGGTTAATCGATTATTGATCATTATCAGTTCGATTATCGGTTTACTCGATAAGATAACTCAATCTAGAGTTAAGAAAAAAGGAGAAGACAATTCACCGGAGTTAAGCAAAAAAGAGAAGAATTCACATATAGTATACTAATTTCTGCGTTCTGACCACAACTAATATTTGAAGCATGCTTCATTTTTGACAAATTGAAACAATTTGACAACCTTTGCTTTTGCTTCTACACAACATTATAATTATTATCGATGTTAAATTTTCCATATTGCACTACCACTACATATTTTCTCAATGATTATAGTCTTTCTGCATAAGGAACTTTTTACTAGTTCAAGCTTAGTGTTGATACCCAATTTTTTCCTTATATTTTAAATATACATATATAATTTCAAAATAGTAAATATGCATCATCATTTGGTTTATAAACACATACAAGCACCTTTCCTAATTTTCTATAATTTTAAAGATTTATAAAATCAATTTATTCCCATATTTTATTAGACAAATAATCATTAATTACATCAAAAATTATTTTTATGATGATTTTATCACCTAACTTCATCATTTACATCCATACTAGGCTTTAAATATTTTTGGTGCATTTATTATAATTATATTTGCATTTTTTAAGTTAACATTGCACATTTTTCAATAATAGCCCATATGTACTTATAATTACTTTATTTATGCAAAAAATAAATTTTTATAGTTTTGTAGTGTTAAATAATTATTATTAACCATTTGTGCACAAATAATATTTTTACTATTTATTTATCATTTTTTTACGAATTATTTACTAATTAATTTTGTATTTAAATAATAACCCATTTTCCCTAACTATTTCAGACCTAAGCTTCCCAAACTAACCCAATTACCCAGCCCAATTGCCTAATACCTACCCCAAATAACCCCGGCCCAAGCCATTAACCCAATCCCCACAACCCGGTCGGTACCCGCCTATTATAACCCGCCCCGGTCACCTTTAAATCTCAACCGTTGATCTTACAAGATCAAAGACCCACATCCCTTCTCCCTCTTTTAATTAACTGAACCCCACCAAACCCTAGCCATTCATCCAAACTTGCCGCCTTCATATGCTCTCATCTCTCGTTCTCTCTAACGAAACCCCTAGTTGCCGTTCTACAAAACCCTCCCAAATTCGACCCCAAATCGGAATCCCCCATGGATTCCCTTACCTTATTTGCCTATCCTCACCACTAGCTACTCATCTTTGGTCCTATTTAGTTGCTTGCCTAACATGGCAAGCAAATCTTGCCAAAATCGGTTCAACCCTTTGATTTCTATGGTTATTCCGTCTATATTCATCCCTGAATCTTTGTGAGTAGCGAATATGTTCATATCTTCACTTACCGCAAATTAGGGTTTTCAAACTCTTTCAATCGGACCTAAATAGGTCCAATTTTCTGATTTTTAACATTATTCTGTTTCTATTCATCTCATCTCGTGTGTTTTTTACCTTATTTTATTTCATATTTTCTTTTACTGATTTCATACTTCCCTTAAAAAAAACTAGGGTTTGAATTTTCTTTTCCTTTTCTTACCGATTCTAGTGAACTTTTCATTTTTGTGTTCAATTACCTTCTCTCTTTATATTTTCCCTGATTTTTTTACGTCAATGTTTTGCTTAAATATTTTGAATAAGTTTGTCTGGTATTATTATTTGTATTTCCTTTAATATTTTTTTAAATATTCCAAAAAATTTCTTTGTTTGGGTATTACTTGTGATTCCTTTAATATTTGCCCAAAGATTCTTAATAATTTTTTTCCCTAATTTCTTGTCTGCCTAATATTCTGAACGATTTTTTTTCATTTTTGGTATTGAGTTTTCTTCCTTAAATACTCCGAGTAATTCTTGGGTGCTTCCTTAATTTGTTGAATCCCTTAATTTATGCCCTAAATGGCCTATTACTGATTCTGCAAATATTTCCTTGCATGTTACTGATTTGTTTCCACATTCATATGCTGATTTCTATCATTATATATACTCTTCCCCATTCCCTTAAAAAACCTGGAATTTTCTGAGCTTATTATACCTTACGAGACTTAAATTTATTCTATATTCTGTCTTTGGACGGCTGGAAGCCAAGGCCACTTGATTCTTACATATTGCCATACTTCTTCTGTGCATTTTCTTCGCTTAATTGGTGAGTCACTTGACTTCTGTATTTCATTCTTTCATATCCCTGATTTGCACATGTTGTTAGTACTGAATCCATGACAATATGAATATGAGCATCTCTATCCCCTTACCCTAAATCCCTGTAATGAATGCCTCTGTGAATCTTGCTGCTAGTTGTAATTTACCTATTTGATATTATGTAAACGTGGTCACTCAATCCCTACACCCCCTGATGTTTGTTTGTAATGACTACCTCATCATGCTTGGATTTCTACTTTGAAACAAACCTCTGGTATAAAACGAGTCCCCTTTGTTTAGACCAATATAATAATACCAGCTACTACTTGACATGATTTGCTGAGTTGTGTGCCTTAATTTGGAACTGTAATTTCACTCCTTTGTTAATATGATGCCCTCTCCCTTTCTATGACGCAGTCCTGGTTTTCCTGATATTAACACTATCTTATGTACTTGGCCTGATTCAATATGTTCTAACTTATTTTGCAAACATGTTCTTTGTTAACTCTTCTTTAGAATATTATTGTTGCCTCGCTGAGTATGAAACCTGTTTATTAGCGTCATTAAACTAGTTCTTGCTTGAGTTATGTGATGCACTTAAGTGTCTGCTTGTTGACTCAACTTGGTTATGTCTGTTTAAATCAGTTTTTGTTTTCTCAATTTTGGTATTTCTCTTCCGTCACTCAAACTCTTTGAATCCCACTCTTAATCAATGTTGCCTAAATTCCGTCCTTTGGCCTTCCTAGTGTAAGCACTGCTCGGGGTTCATTAGAGACCCTTGTGAACTCTGACATACTAGGATATGGTCCCTAATCCCTCCTCGGAACTATTTTTATTAACCACCCTAGTGTGAGCACTGCCCTGGGTTCTTGAAGCCCTTGGAAACTCTGACACACTAAGGCCTTAGCTCTATATGCTCAATCTTGTAATGTACTCACTGGGTGAATCACTTAACTCTTGGCTGCTTGTGTCTTGAGTATGTGGCTTTGGAGCTGTTTGTGAATTGTGAGAATGAAGGCTTGGCCTAGCCAGGTATACCATTGGGCCTGTTGTAGGCTCCCAATAGTTATATCTGTTCTGTAATTTATTATATTCATTCTGGGTCTGTAATAATCATTGTAATAACATTCTGCGGTATTAGTAAAAATGTGAAAGGGTCCTTATTTTACATTTGTAATAAAATTGGGTAGAAATCCTGCCTATAGGCTTATACTTTGTTGTTGAAATTGCATGCTAGAAATCCTTCCTATAGGTTTATACTATGTTGTTGAAGTTATATGCTAGAAATCATGCCTATAGGTGCCTTATTATATTCAGTCGTTATGTGCTAGCAGCCATGTCCCTAGGCTCATTTCTTGGTTCGGTTATGTCCGTTGTAAACCATGCTTATAAATATGGTGTAGTCCAATATGTGTATAAATTCATGTTCACATGATGTTCTGTTCAAATTGTAGAAATCATGCTTATAGGATTTAAAATCAGTTTTAATTATAGAAATTATGTCTATAGGATTTAAAATCAGTTAATTATAGAAATCATACCTTTAGGGTCTGAACCAATTTCAATTATCGTCCCACTTATTTCTTTAAGAGTATGCAATATTGTGCTAATTATCATCACTAGAAACCGTGCCTACAGGACTCGATTAACCAATTCTGAACATGTTTCTATGATTACCACTGTCAGTTATTGCGTGAATCACCTAGATAACATGCCTATAGGTTTTATCCCTTATGCTATAATCAGTAGGAAAATTATGTAGGTTTGGCTTCTATGTATAACCGTCCGCTCATTCGTTCAAGTATCACATAGTGACCCTGCCTATAGGGTTCTGCAACTTTAATTAATTAAAATTTGTCAATGTTAATCAATTTGGCGTGCATTTGTTGTCTAAATGCGGAGGCTAACTTGATCCCTCACTTGCACATATATGAAAGTCCTAACTATTTTGTATGTCGCCTAGTTTTTCTCATTTTGAGCACCTAAGTTAAGGTCTAGAACCACCTTGAAATAGAGGTCCCAATGCCTCTAGGACCATAGGTAAGGGATGGGTAGTGCACGCATAGGACACAAGTTAGAATTGATTAGAGCGCTTTAGGTAAAAACTCAAAGATAGTAATCGGGTAGCAGGAGATGATAGTCTGTGCCCGCTGAATAATATGAGTAACAGCCCCGTCTTGGGGGAGTTACGAAGTACTATTTATGTTGCACGGGGTGATCCTATATGCTGAATAACTTAGGACCCCCCATCCCTATTAAATAATTCCTCGCTTTCTTTATTAGAGTAATTCACATAATCTAAGTTCGGTCGGGACCCACCGTTGTGGACCTCAAGGGGTGCCTAACACCTTCCCCTCGAGGTAATTTGGGCCCATACCCAATCTCTGGTGGTGCAAACTAGTATAAACTAAGTTATTTGAAATAGGTGCCCTAACACACCTTAATCCGTTAGGTGGAGGTTCTCCTAATATCCAATTCCTTTCCCTACTCAAGAAGAAGTTATCAAAATGTCGAAACCCGATTTCCCGAGAAAAAGGGGCACGACCGCATGGTGACTCTGCTTGGGATATCCTTAGGCTCTTACCTTAACAAACTTGTTTTGTGAATTGGTCTTTCTCGATAATCGTGTCTTTATTATTCTTATAATACTTGAACATCCCGCTCCCATTTAACCATGTCGTTACAACATGCACAACCATATCCCATTTTCCTTTATATGGACTTATTTGCCATCCTTCGTTTAATTTGTCTGCAATATGTATTTCCTCCTCTATTATCTCACCTATGCTCACTAAATTCCCTCTTTTGTCATGTCTTTCCCGTTTTATCGCTTTTTCGTTGTGAAAGCTAACTCCTTTTCTTGTTTTCTTTCTTTCCCGTCTTTACAATTATTAAATACCGCATTTTATCGTTTTCATCATGCAAATACTTGAAAACGTGTTGTTTTCCTTTTGCATAAATACATGCTCGATATCATATACCACTCGTGCATAATTAATACCATAGAGGCACTTGATGAGTGCCCGTGCTCTTCCTATATTACCTTTTTTAATTTGGAAAGGCTTATTTGCGGTAAAACTAGTCGATCAGGGGTACAGTCGACGGTTTCGTGCCTTTCCCTCTCAAGTTGTCCGCTTGAGGGTACTAGTCTAGACTTCTATAGAAACCTTACTCTGATAATAAGTGTACATGCATCATGCTCAAACCTAGTAGGGGCTAATATGTTGTCCACATAATAACCCTCTAAGAAAAACCTTGTCCAAAGCCCACCGGGATTTCCATAATCCCAACAGGCACAATCCCCATATGTGCATTATTTGGAGAAAACATGTCGATATGCTAATCGTTAATGTGTAAGTAGTCGAATACGTAGGGGGAAAGGGTCTAACTTTGTTTGTTTTGCATAAAATGAGGCACGAAGTCCCCAAGTTCGGCATGGTCCGAAATACACCATCTTTATCGCTAGATTAGTGGAAAGATCTTTCGCCAAGCGACAAAAATCATGTGAAGAGGGTTCTCGAAAATTTACCCTCCTTGTTAGACATTCAGCCAAATAACATGCTGATTGAGGCTGCTACCGTGTTCTGGGATGGAGAAAGGGCCATGTTTCGTTTTGGCAATGTAGAATTAACTCCTCTCTTGGAGGAAATAAGAGGATTCGCTGGGTTACCCTGGGATAATCTTGGTTTGTTGGAGCCAAAAAATTGCACTCCTAGGGGGTTTCTGAAGATGATGGGTTTGAGGAAGAATGATGATTTAGTATGCCTGAAGAAGTCGTACATACCTTTTGACTTCCTCTACGAACGATACGGACACAACAAATCCTATCGTATTTTTCATGATGAATTCTCCATCACTTACTTGGGGTGAACCCATCGTCGGGTTTTGTGTTCATTGTCTGTTTTTGGGGTATGATAGTGTTTCCGATCCAAGGAGACAGGATTCACACCAGGTTGGCTATGGTAACCAAAGATTTAATGGAAGGAATTGAGGGACAGAGGTACACTACTGTCCCAATGATCGTAGCAGAAATATATCGAGCTTTGGAATGTTGAAAGAAAGGGTTCAGACATTTTGAAGGTTGAAATTTGTTACTGCAGATTTGGTTATTGGAGCATCTTCAAAGAGGACAGTACCGTCAGGAATTTCCACGAATACCATGGAATGACCACATACCTTTCCATCATCCAAAAAGAATGACCTTCATCCCAGATAGGGTTGCACAACTGGAGAACGCTATAGATTGGGTACACTTTTTCAGCAATCTGACCGAGGACAAGGTCCATTGGATGTTCGAGTGGTTCCCTACTAGAGAATTCATAATTAGATCCAAGTACGTTTTTCATTTGGTGTTGATTGGGTTAAGGGGAATATATCCCTATGTTCCTATTCGGGTTATGAGACAAGCTAGTAGAAAACAGGTCATACCGCGAGTCTCCAAAATGACTCATTACAAAGCAGATTTTCAAGATGATGCCATTTCGTAAAAATGTGAGGCCCACCACATGTGGCATTTGAAGATTATTGTGGAAAAGGATACCATTGAGCCAGATCGATACCATGCAGGTCATGTGTACTTCTACCTATCGTGGTTGGATGATAACATAGTAGGAATAGCCGAGACAGGGGTCGATCGAGGAAACAGGGTCATAAATAAAGTTGTTGAAGCACATGTGAAGTATATGAGATTACGCAAAAGAGTCCTTGAGTCCGAGGACATGCATTTGGAACAACACAAGATAGACATGGAATCAATACGAGTGGAGGGAAAAGGCTACAAAGTCGACAGAAACGTTGGGATATCTGGAGCAGGGTCTAATGGAACTAGAAAGGAAGATGAAGATAATAGTCATAGACTGTCAAAATGTAGAGGGCAACGAATGAGGACACCTAGCAAGGGCGTATCCGCTGCAGGATATGCGTGACCTGGGGAATCTGATTGATGGGGCCTAGAAGACCAAGCTTGGAGAAGGTCCCTATGGGACCAAGTATATTAGGATTATTTGTTTTTCTAGAGTCATTTTGGAATTCGAATGTAATAAGGCAAATGCCATTAGTGATTCATTTACTTATTGTCATTTTTTTCGTCTTATTTACTACATTAATGAAATAAGGCAGTTATTGGTATTAAAATTCTCCAAATCTACGTGTCTCTAGGCCTACCTTGGGCACAACGAGGTTCCCAAATTATGATACGAATTTATACTTCTGCAATACATGTTTAAATGCTGCAAATATCTTTTCAAAACCCTTACTGACTTGTTTACCTTTTGTTTTTTTCTTTATTTTGATTATTCCCATCCCCAAAGTTTGGTTCGCATATATTGGCATCATCAGCATACCATACCAGATCCAGAGGCCCTCCTCCTCCTCCTCCTCCAAGTGATCCAAAAAGTAAGGGAAAATCTAAGATGGATGATATGAGTGGTATCAGGAAAGACAACGCTACACATGCAGAGAATGTTGAGACTTCCGATGGTCGGAGCACTCCGGCACAGAATGATTTGTCCTCCGACTAGAGCAGAAAATACTAGAATTGCAAGGGGAACTTGAGCAGGTCCGCATCTTGGCAAACCTCTGCCTCACCCTACACGTCCCAGAATTAACCAGCAAAACGCTCAGAACCCAATACCTTCTCAAAACACACCAAACCAATGTCCACAAAATCCTCCTGCACCCCATCAATACGCAACACCTCCCCAAAATCCTAATCCTCCACAAGTACCAACTCCTCCTTAGCACCAACATCTTTGGACTCAGTACCCGCAAACCACTACTTACCATACTCCTCAAAATACCCCACAACCTATTCTCGATCTGCAAAATTCAACCAATGATCACCACTACACTCAGACCCCCGGTATCCACCAAAACAACCCTATATATGTAGAAACCTTACCTCACTCCACTCAACCAACCTCATACACACCAGAATTCATCGAGAAAGGCCTCCTCATCAAGAATATGGCAGAGAGATCAAGAAGCTCACAAGCCGAGTTCAGGGTGTCGAAGGAGGCAAAGGTATTTAAGGGTTGAATTATGAAGATCTGTGTATTCAGCCAGATGTAGAACTGCAAGAGGTATACAAACCTCCTACGTTCGAGATGTTTGACGGAACAGGTGACCCGAAGGAACATTTGAGGACATACTGTGACAAGCTCATAGGATTTGGGAAGGATGAAAGTATTCGCATGAAGTTGTTCATGAGGAGTCCCACTGGAGATGCCCTATCTTGGTACATCAGTCAAAATCCCAAGAAGTGGGTTAATTGGTAAGCATGGCATCGTACTTCATGGACCGATTCAAGTTTAATACAGAGAATGCACCAGACTTCTTCTACATACAAAACCTCAAGAAGAAACAAACGAAAACTTTCCGAGAGTATGCTACTCGATGGAGGTCGGAAGCTGCAAAGGTTAGGCCGACATTGGAAGAAGAAAAGATGAACAAATTCTCCGTTAGAACCTAGGATCCATAATACTATGAAATGTTAATGGTCATCGAAAATCACAAATTCTTCGACATCATCAAACTTGGAGAAAGGATTGAAGAAGGGATCAAGAGCGGGATGGTAACCAATTTTGAGGTGTTGCGGGCTACGAACAAAGCATTACAATCAGGGGGTATATTAAAGAAGAAAGAAATAGGGGTAGTGATGGTAGCCCAAGGCCCAAAATCTCCACTCACATACCAAACACCTCTACCCACATAGAAACCTTCACCTCCCAGACATCCTCAACCCGCTACTGCCTATCACACTTATAACACCCAACCAACCTATTATCACTCACCACCAACCCACCAAAACTATCCAAAACCCATACCCAACTTCAATCGCAGGACACCCAGACAATACACCCCTATTGCTGAGCCCATCGACCAATTATATGAAAGATTGAAAGCCGTTGGAATATTACCCCTATTCTCGCTATCGCCATGGAGACTCCTCCTAGTGGGTCAATCTAAACAAAAAATATGCATACCATTCCGACAAGAAGGGACATACCATCGATGAACGCTCCACTCTGAAAAACAAGATTCAGACATTGATCGATACCAAGGTCATACAACAAAAGGAAACCGCACCCAATGTCCGCAAAAACCCTCTCCCGGACCATAGAGGTGAAGGAGTAAATGTGTAAAGACCCGTAAAATTTCATGGCTAAAAATAATGCCCAAACAGGTTCCCGTGTTGTTATGACTGTAGAAATTCTTAAAACGGACCCTTGTGAAGTAAGAAGTACCCCGGAACTTAAAGGATAAAATTTTCCAGATTTGTGCAGGTCTGCAGTCCACTATACGATCGCAGATCAGGTATGCGGACCGCATACTTGAACAGTTTGCTGTCCATTTTGAGGACAACTATGCGATCGTATTTCTCGAATGCAAGCCGCATAGTTGTCGCATTCTTGCACCTTGATTCTTGCGGAGGGAGTTATGCAACACACTATACGATCGCATAACAGGTATGCAGACCGCATAGTGGTCGCATACCTGGGCAATCTGCTTTTGTTTTGGCCCATTTGAGGGCCATTTATGCGATAGGAATGCGGACCACATGGCAGGACCCATTTGACCACATTTATGCTTCGGAACTGTTAAAATTCTAATTTTATACCCGACCCCCAGTTCATTAAAACACTTACCCCATTCCATTTTAAAGATTTTCTGAACAAAATAGAAAGAGGGAAGAGAGAGTTCTAGAGAGAGAAAGTCCCAACTTCATCAAAGTGATCCTCCTTCATCATTCAAGCTTGGAACTAATCAAGTAGGACACCATTTTCTTCACCATAAGAGATAAGCTTCTACCCCATCAACCTTAATTTCCAGATTTTTGTTAAAATAAAACATGGTTAGGTGAGTTCATGAAGATGGGGGTAGGGATTTTACATGCATGTAACCAACTAGTCATAGTATAGTAAAGGGAAATGAATTTGGGTGATTATTCACAAAAAAAGGGGTTAGTAATCTAAGGGGGTCACACAGCGTTCGATAAAATGCCTAAATGAGTTCGAGTTATGTTTATGGTTCCTAATTCTAAGAGAAATATGTCACATTGTGGAATAGATTGACGGTGCTAGACGGTCCGGTGATTTGTGATAAAAAAATTAAAGGGTAAATTCCAACTCGAGGTATGTATGTTTAACTTTAATCTTTGTAGAGTCATCTTGTTTGTGTCCGAGCACTCGGTGTGAAATTCTTGCTTGAGCATATGTGAGTTGATTGCCCTGTTGTGTCGAGGTGTAGGACTTCGTTCTTTGAATTTCTTAGTCGATTACCATGTTATATGAGCTTGAGAAAAGGTGATTCTTTATTCTTATTCTATCATGTGCAAAGCTCGTTAAATGTTGAATACATTGTTATGAGAGGATGTGCTACAAAACGTAAGAAATGATAATGAATCAAAGTGTTGAATATATCTAAGTGCTAAATGCTGTGTCGTAAATAATGGAAAGGAAACAGGGATAAACTAATTGAGCTATAAGGTTTTAAAAGTGTCCCAGGATGTCTCGGAGCCGTGTCTAGTAGAGCCTTTCTTATCGTTGTGTTGTCGCCACATCTATAATTAGGGGGCTGCATGGACATTTAAGAAAGTACCATTTTATTGCTATTCTATATCGTGCGATGGGGTGAAAGGTGAGGTTGTCTATCTCTAACTTGTGCATTGTTCCAATTTTTAGTAAATGGCACCCAAGAAGAGAGCCCGACTCGGCCCAGAGGCCAATGCCACCCCAGGAGTGGCCGTGAATTATTTATCTGATGGTGCAGGTGAGAATGATTCTCCGACCCTGAATCTGCCTGACTCTTTCATCCCAGGCCAGGATATTCCTATTCCTGCTCCAGCAGAGGGTGCAACAGTCCCTCCCGCCGATGTTCCTGATCCTTCCTCAGTCCCAGCTTCCGGTCCCGGTATTTCTGATGGGGACCTCAGGGGAGCTATTCAGATGTTGACTCAGCTAGTGGCCTCCCAGGCCCAAAGGTCACATGATGCCCCTGCATCCTCTAGCGAGCAAGGGGATTCTTCAGTTCCAGGGTCAACCAGTTTCTGCGGTTAGCCCCTCCAGAGTTCACAGGCACCGACCCAGAGGCTGATCCTCAGGAGTTCATTGATGAGATATGCAAGACCCTCCGAGTTATGAAGGCTACTGAGATAGAGGGGGTTGAGTTGGCTTCCTATCATCTGAAGGGAGCGGCATACTCGTGGTTTGAAATGTGGGAGAGTTCCCTTGGAGAGGGGAGCCCTCCGATAAGGTGGGAGGAGTTTGTGGATGCCTTTATGGATCATTTCTTGCCTGCCGAGATTATGGAAGCTCGTGCTACAGAGTTTGAGGCCCTCAAGTAGGGCAACATGATTGTGTGGGAGTACCATATGGAGTTCGTGCACTTGTCCAAATATGTTGTTCACATGGTGTATACTATGGAGGCTAGAGTTTGTCGGTTTGTTGAGGGCCTTGGTCCCTTGGTTATTGATGAAGCTGCTATAGCTTCTCTGTATTCAAATATGAACTATGGAGATTGTGGGATTTGCCCAGGCTACGGAGGCTTGGAAATTAAAGATAAGAATGGAGGGGGAGAGTAGTAGTAGGGCCCGGTCAGCGGGCAACCCTAGGAGTTCACTTGGAGAAGGGAGATCAGTCCTTGGGAGAGGGTCATCAGAGCCATCTCAGTCCTATGCTCAGTCCTCAGCCAGTGCGCCACCACCAGGGCACAGTTATCAACAGGGGGTCGCGTTGGACCAGGTTCAGACAGCAGGAGGTTCCATCAGTCGGGTCGTTTAGGTGGGAGGTTCTAGAAGCAGCGGAGGGCCCTATGCCCTAAGCGTGGGAGGTTTCATTTTGAGCTCTGTTACTTGGACATACCAGTATGCTATAGGTGTAGAGTGAGAGGCCACGTTCAGCGGGACTGTCGTGCACCTCGTCTGGGATGGGTAGGGGCACTGCTCAGCTATCCAGTTCTTCAGCTGCTACATCTTCAGCACGCCCTCCAGCTCCAGCAGGGCGCAGTGCAGCTAGGGGTGGAGCACGGGGTCGAGGGGGACCCAGTCGGTTCTATGCTTTGAGTGGTCGCTAGAGTGTGGAGGCTTCTCCAGATGTTGTCACAGGAATTTTGACTGTTCAGTCACATGATGTTTATGCTCTTATTGATCTCGGGTCTTCTTTGTCATATGTTACTCCATTTATTGCTTCAAGTTTTGGGATAGAATCCGAACAACTTCACGAGTCGTTCTCTGTGTCGACTCCGGCTGGTGATTCTATTACGGCCGTGCGAGTCTATAGGAATTGTGTTGTTACGGTGCGTGGTCGGGATACCACGGCCGATCTTATTGAGTTAAAAATGGTAGATTTTGATGTAATTATGGGTATGGATTGGCTCTATTCATGCTTTGCTAAACTCGACTTCTGAACCAGAATTATGAGGCTTCAGTTTCCTAATGAATCAGTTATCGAGTGGGAGGGGAATAATGTTGTGCCAAGAGGTAGATTTATATCCTACCTTAAAGCCTCAAAGATGATAAAAAAAAGGGTGCATCTACCATTTGGTCAGGGTTGCGGACACCACTTCAGAGGTGCCTGCTCCCGAATCTGTGCTTGTTGTGAATGAATTTCTTGAAGTATTTCCGGATGAGCTTCCTGGGATTCCACCAGATAGAGAGATCGATTTCTGGGATTGATGTATTGCCAGATACGCAACCAATATCTATTCCACCTTACCGAATGGTGCCAACATAATTGAGAAAGTTAAAAGAACAATTGAAAGATCTATCAGAAAAAGGTTTCATTCGGCCAAGTGTGTCGCCTTGGGGAGCACCGGTTCTTTTTGTCAGAAACAAAGATGGATCGCTTCGAATGTGTATTGATTATCGGCATCTCAACAAGGTCACCATCAAAAGCAAAACCTATTGCCTCGGATAAATGATTTGTTCGACTAGTTGCAAGGTGCTAGGTTCTTCTCAAAGATTGATTTGCGGTCCGGGTATCACCAGTTAAAGATAAGGGAGAAGGATATTCCTAAGACTGCCTTCAAGACTCAATATGGGCACTTCGAATTTCTGGTAAAGTCTTTTGGGATAACCAATGCCCCAACAACTTTTATGGATGTTATGAATCGGGTTTTCAAACTGTTTCTTGACTCCTTTGTGATTGTCTTCATTGACGATATCCTTGTCTATTCACGAAGTCAGGAAGACCGTGCCACTCACCTCAGGGCAGTTCTGCAGACTCTTCATCAACACCAGTTGTATGAAAAGTTTACAAAATGTGAATTTTGGCTAGAATCAGTCACCTTTTTGGGCCATGTTATTTCTAGGGAAGGGATTCGGGTTGATCCCCAAAAGATTGCAGCGGTAAAAGATTGGCCTAGGCAAACGATCCCGACAGAGATTTGTAGTTTCTTAGGTTTGGCTGGTTATTATCGAAGATTTGTGGAGGGATTATCTACGCTCGCCTCCCATTAATTAAGCTGACATAGAAGGCGGTTAAGTTCCAGTGGTCCGATGTTTGTGAAAATAGTTTTCAGGAATTGAAATTGAGATTGACTACGGTGCCGGTGTTGACCTTGCCAGAGGGTACAGAGGGATTTGTGGTTTATTATGATGCTTCAAGGCTTGGTTTGGGGTGTGTGTTAATCAGTGCGGGAAGGTTATAGTGTATTCTTCTAGGCAACTCTAGAATCATGAGAAGAATTATCCGACGCATGATTTGGAGCTCGCGGTAGTTGTGTTTGCATTAAAGATCTGGCGGCATTATCTTCATGGGGTCCATGTGGACGTGTTCACAAACCACAAGAGTATTCAATATTTATTCAAACAAAAGGAATTGAACTTAAGGCAGTAGAGGTGGTTATAATTGCTCAAGGATTATGATATGAATATTTTGTACTATCCAGGAAAGGCGAATATGGTAGCCGATGCTCTTAGTCAGAAATCCATGGGTAGCTTGGCTCACTTTGAAGCAGGTCAGAGGCCTTTGGCTCGGGAGGTTTATCACTTGACCAGTCTGGGGGTATGTCTTTTGGCTTCAGATGAAGGGAATGTCGTGGTGCGTAACGGATCAGAGTCTTTGCTTGTAACGGAAGTCAAGGGAAAGTAATTCAGGGATCCATCTTTGGCGCAGTTGAGAGAAGCAATTCTAAATCACAAGACTATAGCATTTTCACTCGGCAATGATGACGGTGTTTTGCGATGCCAGGGGAGGCTATGTGTTCCGGACGTGGATGATCTTCGGGAAAGGGTATTGGCAGAGGCTCACAATTTCAGGTATTCAGTACACCCAGGTTCTACCAAGATGTATCAAGATCTCAAAGAGATTTATTGGTGGAATGGTATGAAGAGGGGTGTGGCGGACTTTGTGGCTAGATGTCCGAATTGTCAGCAAGTGAAGTCTGAGCATCAGAGGCCCGGTGGGTTGGCACAAATCATGGAAATACCAACGTGGAAATGGGAAATGATCAGTATGTACTTTGTGGTGGGGTTACCTCGCACTCCACGTAGGTTCGACTCAGTTTGGGTAATAGTGGATCGACTCACAAAGTCGGCGCATTTCTTGCCAGTCAAGTCCATCGATACTGCAGAACAGTACGCTCAGTTATATATCAAAGAAATAGTCAGGCTCCATGGTACTCCAAAATCTATTATCTCAGATCGAGGGGCCCAGTTCACAACTAACTTTTGGAAGAAATTTCAGCAAGGTTTGGGTATGCAGGTAAATCTCAGCACAACATTCCACCCATAGACTGATGGGTAGGCAAAGTGGACCATTCAAACGCTTGAAGATATGTTACGGGCTTGTGCATTAGATTTCAAGGGTAGCTGGGATGATCACTTGCCTCTTATAGAATTTGCTTATAATAACAGTTTCCATGCTAGTATTCAGATGGCCCCATTTGAGGCATTGTACAGAAGGAGGTGTAGGTCTCCGATTGGATGTTTTGAGGTTGGCGAGGCGGAACTGCTAGGACCGGACCTTGTGCACCAAGCTATGGAAAAAGTTAAAGTCATTCAGGAAAGGATGATGACTGCTCAGAGTCGTCAGAAATCCTATGCGGACGTTCGTCGAAGAGATTTGGAGTTTCAAGTAGATGATTGAGTATTCTTGAAGGTGTCTCCCATGAAAGGAGTAATGCGGTTTGGGAAGAAAGAGAAATTGAACCCCAGGTATGTCGGGCCGTATCGGATCGCTCAAAGGATAGGAAAAGTGGCTTATAGGCTGGAATTGCCCCCTGAGATGTCATTAGTGCACCCGGTGTTTCATGTGTCCATGTTGAAGAAGGTGATTGGGGATCCATCCGCCATTGTACCGGTTGAGACGGTTGAAATTAATGAAGGATTGTCATATGAAGAGGTTCAGGTTGCTATTCTTGATAGGCAAGTTCGTAAATTGAGGAACAAAGAGATTGCTTCTGTTAAAGTGTTATGGCGAAGTCGAAAAGTTGAAGAAGCCACGTGGGAATCGGAAAATGAAATGAAGGAGAAATATCCCCACTTGTTTGAATAAGTCCGGTAGTGGTTTTGAAAGTTGTCATTCCTAAGCAATTATATATTGTGTTAAATTTTGTGCAAGAACACTCCACTCCCCTAATTACCCTACTATTGTGACCTCTCAAACTTTGTGCAACTCATTGTAATAGATGAATTATGTGCAACTCATTGTAATAGTTGAATTATGTGCAAATTGGTGGAGTTAACCGAACTATGTGAGGCTTGTGGAAGTAATTGAGTTATATGTAGCTTGTTGAAATGACCGGATTATGTTCAAGTTGATAGAGTAACTAGTAATGTGTGGAATTGGTTAAACATATGTTTCGGGGGCTCTCTGATAGGTAGATAGTCCTAATTACAAAGGAAACTCTAGCGAAATTTTCAGGAAATATCGGAGTTAGTAAAAATTTGGGGGTTGGCTTATTTTGTGTTTTTCCTACTCTAGTGATTCCCCGATCCTCATTCGAGGACGAATGATTTTAAGTGGGGGAGAAAGACCCGTAAAATTTCATGGCTAAAAATAATGCCCAAACAGGTCCCCGTGTTGTTATGACTGTAGAAATTCTTAAAACGGACCCTTGTGAAGTAAAAAGTACCCGGGACTTAAAGGATAACATTTTCCAGATTTGCGTAGGTCTACGGTCCACTATGCGATCGCAGATCAGGTATGCGGACCACATAGTGGTCGCATACTTGGATAGTTTGCTGTCCATTTTGAGGACAGTTATGCGGCCTAGAATGCGATCACATTTCTCGAATGCGAGCCGCATAGTTGTCGCATTCTTGCACCTTGATTCTTGCAGAGGGAGTTATGCGACGCACTATGCGATCGCATAACAGGTATGCAGACCGCATAGTGGTCGCATACCTGGGCAGTCTACTTTTTTTTGGCCCATTTGAGGGCCATTTATGCGACAGGAATGCGATCGCATTCCTGACCACATTTCTGCTTCGGGACTGTTAAAATTCTAATTTTATACCCGACCCCCAGTTCGTTAAAACACTTACCCCCTTCCATTTTAAAGATTTTCTGAACAAAATAGAGAGAGGGAAGAGAAAGTTCTAGAGAGAGAAAGTCTCAACTTCATCAAAGTGATCCTCTTTCATCATTCAAGCTTGGAACTAATCAAGTAGGACACCATTTTCTTCACCATAAGAGGTAAGATTCTACCCCATCAACCTTAATTTCCAGATTTTTGTTAAAATAAAACATGGTTAGGTGAGTTCATGAAGATGGGGGTAGGGATTTTGCATGCATGTAACCAACTAGTCATAGTCTAGTAAAGGGAAACGGGTTTGGGTGATTATTCGCAAAAAAAAGGGTTAGTAATCTAAGGGGGTCACATAACGTTCGATAAAATGCCTAAATGAGTTCAAGTTATGTTTATGGTTCTTAATTCTAAGTGAAATATGTCACATTGTGGAATAGATTGACGGTGCTAGATGGTCCAGTGATTTGTGATAAAAAATTAAAGGGGAAATTCCAACTCGAGGTATGTATGGCTAACTTTAATCTTTGTAGAGTCATCTTGTTGGTGTTCGAGCACTCGGTGTGAAATTCTTGCTTGAGCATATGTGAGNAAAGCTCGTTAAATGTTGAATACATTGTTATGAGAGGATGTGCTGCAAAACGAAAGAAATGATAATGAATCAAAGTGTTGAATGTATCTAAGTGCTAAATGCTGTGTAGTAAATAACGGAAAGGAAACGGGGATAAACTAATTGAGCTATATGTTGATGGCATACCGTATATGACTCACTGTTTGATAAATATTTTTGTGGCCTTGATTTCATATGGTTACTTGGTTGTTACTAATGAATATCCTTGACGATGAGAATCTTTGTGATTGAATTGTTGGTTGATGTTGCTATTAATTACATTGTTGAACGTATCAAAGTGCTAAAGGCTGTGTAGCAAATGATGAAAGTAAATATGGACTGATTTTATTGAGTTAAATGATTGTGGCAACACCATATATGAATTACTTATTGGTAAGGATCATTGTGCCTTGATTTCGCATAGTTATTGGTTGATATGAACTTATGTTCTTCATGATGAAGATCCTTGTGATATAATTGTTGGTGGTTATTGCTGTGAAATGTGATTGTAAGGTGGGATCGGGTTGCACGCCGCGACAGAATTGTAAGGTGGGATCGGGTTGCAAACCGCAATAGAATTGTAAGGTGGGATCGGGTTGCACGCCGCAACAGAATTGTAAGGTGGGATCGGGTTGCACGCTGCAACAGAAGTAATAAGGGTGTAATGTGATTGTGATATGGGATTGGGTTGCATGCCGCAACAGAAGAAATAAGGGTGGAATATGATTGTAAGGTGGGATCGGGTTGAGCGCCGCAACAGGAGAACAATTGAAATAAAAAACTGTGGAAACCTCATTTGTGATTCTCTGTATCTCTGTGCAATATTTGTTTGGGTTTCTTTAACTGCCTCATATATCTGTATTGCTTGATTTTACATAGAGTAAAGTTTGTTTATACATACTATTACTATTCAATGGTACTAACGTCCCTTTTACCGGGGGCGCTACATCTTTTATATGGATGTAGGTGGTTCTATAGCAGGTAGCTCGGTTCGCCGTTAGTGGTGCCTCCTCTTCATCTCTCTAGCAGTTCTGGTGTGCCCCATTTCCTTTCGGGGCAGTATGCAGCCTATATCATCTCTTTTGTATATTTTATGTGTTTTAAGATATAGCCGGGGCCTTGTTGCCGGCAAGTATTGTGTAAACCCTTAGCACTCTTAGAGGCTCTGTAGACATTATGTGGGTTGTATATATATATATATATATTTTGGGTAGTAATTGTAATTATTCGGAAATCATGGTCCCGTGATGGAAATGTTGTGTTTAGTTTGTATAATTTTGGGATCATCAAAGGATTGAAGCTTTAAAAGAGGAAAATGGAAATTTGGTTGTGAATTCATTATAAATTTGTATATTTTGTACGGGGTAACACGTTGGGTAGGAAAGGAAATCCAGGTCCGCTTGACCAGAATCATTCGGTTAGGTGCCGGTCTCGTCCCTAAGTTTTGGGGCGTGACAAAATGTGATAAAGACTAATGAAGAATGGGATCCTGAAGGGTCAATTGGGCTTATTCGGGAGGGTGATGATCCTAAGAAACCTGCAGTCCCACTCACTCCTATTGTGGTATAGATATAACCACCAGTCGAAGTTGAGGTAGCCGCATCAAATCCGTTTGAAGTTGAAGTAACAACACCTGCAGCTGCACCTGCTCCATTTGAAGTAGAAATAACCACACCCTTCACTGTGACGGTAGCATCCACACCGCCCTTTAATTCTAAAGTCGTACCTTGGGATTATGTTGTCGAAGCCAGGAGAAAAGGGAAAGTGAAAATGGAAGAGTCTGGTGCGGCACAAGGGATGACCATAACCGATAGAATTTATACACCCGAGAATATTGGAGGAACGAGTAAAGAAGATGCTGCCAAATAACCCGTCATTGAAACCGTCCCAAATGATCTCTGGATAAAGGTACAGACAAAGGAATATTCTGTGGTAGACCATCTGAACAAAACACCCGCTCAGATATCCATCATATCACTGTTGCAAAATTCAGCGCATAGGAATGCTTTGATGAAGGTGTTGAATGAAGCTTACGTGCCTAAGACTATCACCAGTGGGGAGATGGACAACATGGTGGGGCAAATAATAGAAATCCACAAGATCACCTTTCATGAAGACGAGTTGCCACCATAGGTATTAATCCACAACAGGCCATGCACATCACGGTGCAATGCGAAGGTAAATTCATTGCCAGGGTTCTGATAGATGGAGGGTCCAGCCTCAACATCTGTCTGCTGACAACTCTAAAAAGGTTGGGTAAAGGTTTGCATGAAATACGAGAAGGGACTATGAACGTAAAGGCGTTTGATGGGTCACAAAGAGACACAATTGAGGAAACCAACCTATGCTTATAGATGGGTCCGACCTAGTTCTATGTTGAATTTCAAGTGCTAGACATATCTGCCTCCTATAATATTCTATTGTCCTCTATCTCGATTGTTGTTGTCGCGCCCCCTTTTTTCTCGCGAAATCGGGTTTATGACATTTGGTTGAGACAACTCATTCCTTTTAGGAAAGGGGTTTTGCATTTTTTGAAGAGTCTCAACTTAACAATTTTGAGGTGCGTTAGGGCACCTAAGGGGTTCATTTATAACTATGTTTGGTAACCGGAGATCGGGTAAGGGCTTGAAATTATCCTAAGGGGAAGGTGTTAGGCACCCCTCAGGATCCACAAGTGTGGTTCCCGGCCAAATAGCTTTATTGGTGAATTTGTACAATTTTAGCAAACAAACAAGTAGGGCTCAAATAATAGGGGATTTAAGTCTAAGTACCCAAATGTTTGAAAATAATTAATGAAAAAGTTAGATTTTGGAAAGAATTACAATCTAAGCACACTTATGAAAGTAAAGGATGTCCTAGGTTTTACAATATGGATCACATCAATGCAATAACCGGTATAACACTCCTCAAAGAGGGGCTACACGTGGTATTAGCGCACCAGTCATCATATCCATATTCTACCCTTTCCCACCCCGTGAAGGTAACTAAAGCGCGTGTTGGTCATGACCTCTATTTCATGTTGTTACCCGTCCCTTTCCTATCAGTCCCGGAGGAAATTAGGACTCCTATCCTATAAAAAGGGAGAGGGGGGGGGGAGGTTCTAGGCAAACCCTCAGGTTTTAAAGGTAAAATACTAGGGCGACATATAACAAACAAGTAGGACTGCAGATAAGGGAGAGCATGGAAAGCAAATAAAGGCTCAAATATACCTCCACATATATTGCACATAAGCATCATGTCTCATACACAAATTAAAGTCTGGATTCAGTTCCTAAGCATGGTGTCTAAATGATAATAGGAGAATCAGAGTTATTACATAACTCAGGGAGGAAGTCCTAATCAAGCTTGCCTACTGATTTTAACAGGCTGACAGTTAATCATAATCACGAAGACAGTTCTGATTTTTATTTTTCATGGTTGATTACCTAAGGCTTGTCTAGGTGTAAAATAACATACGGCCATTCTTTAACTTCATTAATAATTCCAGATTTATTAATACCTAATAGCATGCAATCCTAAGTGTTACAAGTATTCAAAGACTGATTGCCAGTTTATTAGAACAGGATGATTGTTTTTCACTTGTGCTTAGACTAAATGTAGTAAATGAGTGTTATCCTATAGCATGAGTTCTAATGCAACATGATGCATTTTAACTTAAACATGTATTTCTAAATGCATATAGAATCACAGCCTTATGCACAACTTCAGGAACAACATAGGTGATATTTTAATGTGTTTCCCTAAAAATCAGGATTTCTGCGCTTGGTTTCCAAGGTTGTTGAGAGTATCTATCAACATCAATGCCTTTGATAATAGGTGGTACTCCATAAATTTGCTCGATTCGATCGTTTTGTTCCTTCACCTGTTTCTGCAAGGTTAGTAGTAAATTTTGTAATTCAGAGTTATTAGTCATACCTGGTCTCGCTTCGAGAGATTCATTAGGGGTATCTCCCCTTGCCAAGTTTATTAGCCCAGACTAAGGATTTTCTACGGTGATGGTATTATTGGGAGGTAGCGTCAATGGTGCAGGTGAAGCTGCCGGTAACCCCCTTGCAAATTCTTGCATAGCTTGACTCACATATTCTGCAATCATTTGCTTCACCTGATCTTGTTCCACCGTTTGATCATTATCGTTGTTATTGTTGTTGTTGTTGTTGTTGTTGGATCTTTCTTGGGATTGTTCCCTTGAACCTCTTAGGGATGAAGGAGGTGATGGGGTCCCATTTCTTTGCTGGTTATTGTCGTTTGAGTTTGACATATTTCAGAGGATATGTGTGAAAAATAAAAGATTATCAGATTCCCGGTAACGGAACCAATTTGTTTAACCAAAGAATTAGATCCTTTGACTAAATCTATTTTTAGGAAATAACACGGGTTCCTGATAATCAAGGAAATAATGATAAGTAAAAAGAAGTAAGTAAATAGACAATAATATGATGCACAAAAAAGTAAGTATATTGTATTCGTAGTTCAGATCTCCTTACAAGTGGTATTTTATTCCCTTATATAGGGAATTTCCTTAATATAACGTCTACCTTTTGAAATGATGACACATTAATGACTAATTATTACATTAATGAAAGTATAATCGTAACTGTTGCGTGAAGGTTGTGTAACGTGTGGGTCATTAATTGAAGATCTCTGAATCTGCTCGTAGCTCTATCTGGATTCATTTTGACCGTATCTCTTCCTTCTCTCAATGAGGTTGAGTTTCTCGTAGCTGATTACCCCGTAGGTTTATTGAGCCGTGCCTCTTTGATCCGCATATCTTCATAGACTCATGTCCAACTGTCATGTTTTCCTTGGTCCACGTGGCCGGCTGAGTCATCAAGAATTATCATACGTGTGAAACTCTTTTTTACCAATACAGATAGTCCCCCCACTTACTATTTATTTATCGATTAATATTTGGTAAGTGGATACGCATTTATCGCGGGAATATTTTTCCGCCACTTCACCTCGAAACATTGTATCCTTTTCTGAACATAGGTGTCGCTTGTTACTTCCATTTAATGCTCAAGCCACGTGTTCCCTCTGGGTTGGTTCTGCAGTTACTCGGCGCCTTTTAGGGCTTTTTGCTGTTGTATCAGTCACGAAGTGACACCTTCAATTATGGCTTTCTCATCATTGTTTTTTCCCATGTTTGACGATTGTCTTCAAGTATAAATACCTCTTTTCTTTTCTTTACTTCCACGAAAAACTTCTAACTTGTCTTCTTTATTTGTAAAGAGTTTTTTCCTTATTCTTCGTAAATATGTCTTCATCGAACCAACCTAAAGGAGTGATAAATGTGGATGATTTGACCCCTTCTTCT
The DNA here is from genome assembly GCA_005239505.1 of Nicotiana paniculata. Classification (NCBI taxonomy): domain Eukaryota; kingdom Viridiplantae; phylum Streptophyta; class Magnoliopsida; order Solanales; family Solanaceae; genus Nicotiana; species Nicotiana paniculata. Next base: position 19,054 of record ML309822.1, on the reverse strand, counting down.
TCTCCGACGTGGAGCCGGCGAGGTGGTAGATTGAGAAGTTTAGGCTCTACTCCTATAAGAGGTTCTTCTTCTTCACCGATTACTTCCCCTTCTTCTGCTAGGTCTTTAGTTTCTCCAAGAGCTAGGGCTTCCAGATCTTCATCTAGGGGTAGATAACATCATGAACCCTTACGCAAACCACGAGTGGATGAAATCATTCCTGCTGAGTTTACCTTCTCTAGGGATAGTCAGGTCTTTGTTGATCAGTCGTTATCCCTTAATAGTGCTGATAGGTACCCTACCCTTATTACTGAAGGTTTAGTTCCCCTTGTCCACAGAGAATGTTCTCGGAAGTCTGATTTTCCTATCATTGTTCCGAATGAGAACCAAAGAATAACGTCTTACAAGACGGGGTATTCTTACGTTTATACCTACCCTTTTACTTTAGGGTTTAAACCTCATATTGATCCAGTCATCATCGAATTCTGTCGTTTCTTCAAATTTTTTCTTAGGACAAGTTGGTCCTCTTGTGTGGCGGGTTGTTGCGTGTCTCAGATATTTAGCTACTTTAGCCTCGGTTCCTTTCACCTTTAATCATCTCATTCATCTTTATTCTCCTGCCTTACTTTGTCAAGGGATTTTTACTCTGGCTTCCAGGAGTACAAAAGTGCTGGTAACCCCTGAAGAGGATAAGGATAGAGGTTGGTACCTTCAGTACGTTGCTGCGCCCACTGCTGGTTTAGTGGATAAAGAAAATATTCCCTTCCCCGAGAAGTGGAATCGTCCACGTGAGTACATTTTAGCTCACATTTGTTATTTTTCCTTTTTTGCTTTAAGTGTTTTATTAACACCGTAGCTATTTCTTCTTCTTTCAGCAATCATGGGTATTATTGAGAATGTCTCCGGTATCCGTGATTGGGTAGAAAAGTTGTTGTCGATTGCTCCGTTGGAGGAAGGGTCTTGGAAGTACTTCTCCAGGAAGTACAGTTGGAAAGTGAAAACTCACGGTAAGTGAAGCTTTTGTTTTCATTTCTTTCCTTGCTCGAATCTCTTTCTCATTTTAACCCTTTATTTTTTATAGGGTTTCCTATCCGTGGAGTGTCTGTTGCGTCTGTTTCCAAAATGTCCCTGGCTCAGGCCCAGGAAATTATTTCAGGATCTTTGTCTTCGAAGAGAAGAGTTGGCAGAATTAAGACCTCAGAAGAGGAGGAGGAAGAGGAGGACACTTTGGTACATAGGTCACGTAGAAGGAGGGTGATTTCAGACAATGAGTCTACACCCGTGGCTGTGATTTCCGTACCTGAAGTCAGACCTTCTTCTTCCGAGGATGCTTCTCTCTCTCTCCTATACATGATTCTGTGGATCATGTGTTCCGTGAAGGATTTGGCCCCACTGTTAATGAAGTTCCCTTGGCTGTGTTCCCTCCTTATGTTAGAGAAGTTATCTGCTCCTATTATTTCCTCCGCTCGCTTGGCTATTACTGCTCCCGTTACTACTTTGCCCATGGCTTTTTCAGCTCCCCAGACTTTCGTGACTGTGGCTTCTACATCTCTGCCTGCTTCCGTGCCCGTGGCTTCTACATCTCTGCCTGCTTTTGTGCCTTCTTTTAGAGAAGTAGGGTCTTCTAGCAGGGAGATACGGCAGGTTCTAACAGAGGTTCCAGTTGGTAGGAGTCTTTTTAAGAAATCTGGCCAGCCTGAGGTGTGGCTGAAGCCCTTGATAGGCCCAACAGAGAGGACCAAACTGGATAGCCACAGTTCTCTTACCTAGGATAATGAGGTCGAGGATACATCTTTGAAGGTAAAGTTTATCCTTTTGCATTTCATTCTCGTACATGTAATTTTCGTATCTAATTGATTTCCTTTTTGTAGATCAACCTTATAGGCATGGAGATCATGAAGAGAGTTTCTAACACGGAGCAGGAAATAAAAGAGTGGCGTGTTGAAGCTGATAACTGGAAGGGGCAATATGAAATCCTAAGGCTCGACATGGAGTCCTTGGAGGAATAAAAGTGTACCTTGGAGCGGCAGATGAGAGTCATGGCAGTGGAGTTGGCAGTGGAGAAGGCTTCTTCTAACCAGGCGGACAAAGACAAGAGCATCCTTGAGTCTTCATTTGCTGAGTAGTTGTCCCGTGCCTTAGAAGAAGCTAGGAGTTTAAAAGCCTTGCTGGAGTAGAAATAAGAGTATTCAGGCGAGCTTGTGCAGTCTCTGACCTAAACCTAAGAGGATCTTCTCAATGCCTTGGACAAAATTCAATTCCTGGAGAGGTTTGTTGCACCTTTAAGGGCCGCCAAAGAGGTTGTTGAGGCTGAGAGGGACGGGCTGAGAGCTGAGATCATGATATGGGAGAATGATTACCAAGCTCTTGAGGAGGCGGCATCTGTCGATGTCAGTTGGGCGTATATGAATTCTCGCCTTGACACATTGACAGAAATGAGTAAAGAGGGTTTCGGCCTTAACGCTGAAATAGCTAAAATCAAAGAAGCCACGGAGAAGGCTCAACAAGGTCAGAATCTCTCTTATCCTGAAGGTGAGGCTCCTGCTGCTCAGTCCCCTCGTCTCTAGCTGCTCCTGCTTCCTCTGCCGGTGAAGAAGTTTACCCCCCTTCTAAAGACAATTAAGATGTTGGTTCCTTTTTTTTTATTTGATTGGTGGTTACCCCCAGCTCCATCGGGGGTAAATTTGGTTCTCTTTAAAGTCCCCAACTGAAAACTTAGGGGCACCCCAATGTATAAAACTATATGCGGCTAAGTATTAGTTAATACTTAGTTCTTACTTAGCCGCTTTAATATATGCAAGTATGAATTTTGCTTTGAGTTTTTGTTTCACCCGTTTTAAGTCTTTTGCATGTTTGATTTTCGAGATTTTTGTTTTACCTATGAGTTTTTGCATAAGAATGCTGAAATTACACGTACCTTTTCATAGTAGGTACGGTGTTGCATATAAAATGTGAGCCTTTTTGTAGTAGGCATTTGTTTATAAAAGAGGGCCCTATTTGATCGACACTTAATGAAGAAGACGTCTCAACTTCATAATGGTGTAATAATGCAATAGAGTGATAGGAATTTTTCACATGTTTAAGATGTTTCTGGATAAAATTTTTGTTTGAACTTTCACAACATTTTACATGTGTTCGGTTATCGTCTAAAACTCATGTTACAATTGTTTTATTTTAACAGATTTGATATAAACTTGTATTTCGTAACTATTTTTCGTATGTAACAGTTTTTTTGAGTTAATACAAGAGAACAACTGTTTTCATTTGTAACAACTTTTATAAAGGTTGGGGTTTTTACCCGTAACTATTTTTGTTGACAAAAGTTTTCAATAATCACGAGAAAATGCTTTTTCATCCGTAACTGTTTTATTTGATAACAGTTTTCTATGTGAGTACAAAGATTTCATAACTGTTTTTAGTTACAACAATTTTTGAATGAGTACAATGGTGGTGATCTTTTATCCACAACTGTTTTTGGTTACAACAGTTTTCTTTTGAATAAGTACAAAGATGTGCATTTCTTCCTTGTAGCTAGTATTTTTCCTTTCAACCTGAACATGTTCGAAGGTTTTTTGGATCAGGATTTTTATTTGAGTCTTCCGCTTTGTATTTGAGTCTTCGGCTCTTTCGATTCTGCTCGTATCACTTGACTTGTTGGGTAGATTAATTTTTAGGCTCAAGCTTTGAATTTTTGATAGTCTTCTTTGCTTCGTCTTAGCCTTCCATACTATATAGTCCCCCAAGTGTTTGAGCTTTGAAGAATGAAATCTCGAGCACTTGACTATTCCTTCCTTGTGGTCCTTTTCCTGAAAAGGAAAAACATGAGGGACTCGAAGGTATATAGTTTTTAGATGATGACTGATTAACCCTTTAAAATGTCCATCAGAAAGTGTAACCCTAGATCGGGAATTTAGTTACTTACTCGCGTCTTTGTAGGTCTAATATCATCATCTGGTGATGGGTTAGCTTTATGCCTATCATCTAAAAAGGTTAGTAAAATTTTAAATGTTCAAAATAAAATCGAACTTGTGATACCTGACCGGGGGTACTTCTTTTCCTTAGAAGTAGTACTTCTTCAAGTGTATGGCATTCCAACTTGTTGGTAGGATTCTGTGGTCCATAGCTTCCAGCTCGTAGGCGCCCTTCCCAACTATGCCTCGGACTTTGTAGGGTCCTTCCCATTTTGGACTTAGCTTTCCTGCGCTTGCATATTTCGTTGATTGAAAGACTTTTTTAAGAACGAAGTCCCCAATCTTGAAGTATCTGAGGCGATCTTTACAGTTGTAATAACACTCTATGATTTTTTTTTTAGCTGCCATCCGTATTAGTGCAGCTTCTCTTCTTTGTTCGAGTAAATCCAGATTAATGCTCAACTTATCGTTGTCTTCATCCTCTGTGGCTGTTGTAAACCTTATGCTTGGTTTGCCAATCTCCACGGGTATTAAAGCTTCTGAGCCATAAACAAGTGCGAACGTAGTTTCTCCCATGGCTGTTTTTGAAGTTGTTCTGTATGCCCATAGTATCGCTGGTAACTCATCAGGCCAATTTCCTTTGGCTTTTTCTAGTCGCTTCTTTAGATTGTTGATGATGAATTTATTCGTTGACTCAGCTTGACAATTTTCCACAGGGTGGTATGGGGTTGAAGTGATCCGTTTAATTTGCCAACTTTCAAAGAATTCTGTGATTTGCGAGCCTATGAATTGTGGGCCATTATCACATACGATCTCCTTTGGTATTCCAAAGCTGCATATTATATTTTACCATAAGAAGCTTTTAACTTCCTTTTCTCGCACCTTTTTGAAAGCTTCTGTCTCTACCCATTTTGTAAAATAGTCGGTTAGCATGGGTAAAAATTGTACATGTCCTTTAGTTGTGGGAAGAGGTCCTACTATGTCCATACCCCACTTCATTAAGGGCCATGGGGATATTATTGGGTGCAATAATTCTGTTGGTCGATGTATGTTATTGGCAAACCTTTGGCATCTGTCGCATTTGGATACAAAGTTCTCGGCCTCTTCATCCATCTTAGGCTAATAGTACCCAGCTCTGATTAGGGTTTCTACCAAGGATCTCGCCCCTGATTGATTTTCACAGTGTCCTTCGTGGACTTCTTTCATCACGAACTTCACTTGGTTAGGTCCGAGGAATTTTGCTAGGGGCCCTCCGAACATCTTGCGATATAATGAGTTGCGAATGAGGCAGTATCGTGCAGCTTTGCGGCGAAGTGCTTGAGCTATTTTCTTGTCTTCAGGTACAGTGCCATTCTGCACAAAAATTAAGATTTCGTTTCTCCAATCCCAGGTTAAATTGTTGAAAGTTACCTCATTTCTATACTAGTCGATCGCTGAATGGAATAGATGAACGACAATTTCACTGTCTTTGTTTGTTACTTCCATGACTGCTGCGAGGTTAGCTAATGCATCTGCTTCTGCATTTTCCTCTCTAGGTATTTGTATTACCTTCCACGTTTTGAATTGTCTCACAAGCTCTCGTGCCTTTTCCAGATATTGTTGCATCCGAGTCTCTCGAGTGATGTAAGTACCTTGCATCTGATTTACTACCAGTTGAGAGTCGCTTTTGATTATGATTTGATTGATTGAGAGTTCTCGTGCGAGTTCTAGTCCTGCAATAACAAAATCGTACTCTACTTCATTGTTAGTTATAAGATAACATTTGATAGCATGTCGTGTCTTTTCACCCATGGGTGATATTAAGACTATGCCTAAGTTGGCACCTTTTATATTGGAAGAACCATCGATAAATTGTGTCCATAGACCCGGATTATCACCGTTAAAGAGTTGTAACTCTTTTTCCACTTCAGGGATAAGCTATTACTAAAGTCAGCGACAAAATCAACTAAAATTTGGGACTTGATTGCAGTCCTAGGCTGATATATTATTTCATGCTCACTTAATTCTATGGCCCACTTGGCTAATCTTCCTAATAGTTCTTGTTTATGCAGTATGTTTCTTAATGGATACGAGGTCACAACTGTGATTGGATGACATTGAAAGTATGGCCTTAATTTTCTAGATGCCATGATTAGAGCTAAGGCTAACTTTTCTAGATATGGATATCTAGTTTCAGCATCTAGTAATGTCTTGCTTACATAATAAATAGGAGATTGTTTACCTTTATCCTCCCTTACCAATACTGCACTTACAGCAACTTCCGCAACGATAAGGTAGATGTACAGCCTCTCCCCCTCTTTTGGCTTTGACAGCAACGGAGGTTTTGATAGATAAGCCTTTAGGTCCTTGAGATCCCGTTGACATTCTTCAGTCCATTCGAACCGATTTTGCTTTTTGAGAACTGCAAAGAATTTAAAACTTTTCTCGAAAGATTTGGAAATAAATCTTCCTAAGGCTGCAATTCTTCCCGTTAGTATTTGAACTTCTTTTTGTTTGTAAGTACATCAGGTATTTCTTCTATAGCTTTAATTTGAGCAGGATTTACCTTTATTTCCCTGCTTGATACAAGGAAACCCAAAAATTTACCTGATTCTACGCCAAAAATGCATTTTTCTGGATTCAGCTTCATATTATACCTGCGTAAAATTTCAAAGGTAATAGAGAGGTGCTGGAAATGGTCTTCCGCCCGTGTTGATTTTACCAGCATGTCATCGATGTAAACTTCCATCATTTTTTTTAGATGCTCCTGGAACATCTCGGTCACTAGCCTTTGATAGGTGGCTCCAGCGTTTTTTAAGCCAAAAGGCATGACTTTATAACAATAAGTCCCCATATTTGTAATAAAGGAGGGTTTTTCCTCGTCTGAGGGATCCATTTTAATCTGATTATAACCAAAATACACATCTAGAAAGCTTAACAATTCATGACCTGCAGTGGCATCAATCATTTGATCTATATGTGGTAATGGGAATGAATCTTTGGGGCATGCTTTATTTAAGTCAGTATAATCTACGCATACCCTCCATTTGCCATTCTTTTTAGGTACTACCATAGTGTTAGCTAGCTAGTTAGGTACCTCTCGTATCGAACCAATTTTCAACAATTTATGTACCTTTTCATCAATCACTTGGTTCTTGAATGGTCGTTCCTTTTTTTTTCTGCTTAACAGGTATGAAGGATGGATCTTCATTTAGTTTATGAGTCATTACTTCTGGTGGGATACCTGTCATATCTGAATGGGAGCACGCAAAGCAATCTGCGTTAGCCTTTAAATAATCAATTAACTTACCTCTTCGACTGGGGCTCAGCCTCATGCCTATCTATACTTTCTATTTAGGTTTTTGTTCGAACAAGGGAACAACTTCGAGATCTTCCGTAGTTTTTTTGATGTGTTCGTCTTCCTTCGGTTCATGAATTACGTCCGGTCTGGAATCTACATCCATGTGGTCTAATGCATCTTCCGTGGTGACTTCATTCACCTTCTCGTGAGTATCTCCTTCCGTATCTGTTTGAACACTCACTTCTTTTGTACCTGTTTAGTCAGTAACTTTTTCTGTACCTGTTCGGCCGGTAACATCTGTCTGGGAGATTTCTATATCTTCCGGTTCTTCCGTCTCTACTTTATTGTTATAATGCACCACATAATTTATGTTTCTAGAGGTTTGCTGATCACCTCTAATCTGTCTGATTCCCCATTCTGAAGGGAATTTTATTACCTGATGCAAGGTAGATGGTACTGCTTTCATGTCGTGGATCCATGGCCTTCCCATAATAACGCTATAAGCCATGTCAGTATTAATGACTTGGAATTTGGTGTTTTTAATTACTCCCTCGGTATAAGTGCTAAGTTCGATCTCTCCTTTCGTTATCACTGTAGAGTTGTCAAACCCTGATATGGCTCGTGCCTTTGGGATCACCTGATTCTCCAAAAGCATTTCTTCCACGACCCTTAGCAAGATAATATTGACCGAACTACCTGGATCAATCAACACTCTTTTAACGTTAGTGTCTGTCGTGCCCCTTTTTTTCTTCGCGCAATATCGGGTTTATGACATTGGTTGGGAACACTCTTTCCTTTTGGGAAATGGGTTTGCATATTTTGAAGAGTCTCTACCTAACGATTTTAACGGTGCGTTAGGGCACCTAAGGGGTTCAATTATAACTACGTTGCTAACCAGAGATATGGGTAAGGGCTTGAAATTATCCTAAGGGGAAGGTGTTAGGCACCCTTCAGGATCCACAAGTGTGGTTCCCGGCCAAATATTTTCGTGAATTTGTACAACTAGAAAATAACAAGTAAAGGCTCAAATAAGAGGGGATTTAAGTTTTAAACATGTAGATGTTTAGAAAAACAGTAAAGAAGATTAGCTTTTGAAAAGAAATTACGAGCTAGCATATAAAGGTGTCCTAGGTTAATAATATGGATCACATCAATGCGATACCCGTTAATCACTCCTCAAAAAGGGGATACACGTGGTATTAGCGCACCGGTCATCATATCCATATTCTACCCTTCCCACCCCGTAAAGTTATTAAACGAGTGTTGGTCTCGACCTCTATTGCATGCTGTTACCCGTCCCTTCCTATCAGTCCCAGAGGAAATTAGGACTTCTATCCTAAAAGGAAGTACTAGGCAGGCCCTCAGGTTTTAGATGTAAAATTTTAAGGCGACAGATAACAAAACAAGTAGAACCGCAGATAAAGGAAAGCATAAAAAATAGATAAAGGCTCAAATATTCCTCCACACACAGTACACATAAGCATCATGTCTCATACACAATTAAGGTCCATATTAATTCAGAATCCTAAAACATGGTATCTAGGTGATAGACAAATTATTGCATAACTCAGAGAGGAAGTCTTAATCAGGCTTGCCTACTGGTTTTAAGCATGCTGGCAGTTAAACATGATCACAAAAACAGTTCTGATTTTATCTTTTTTTAAGTTAATTACCTAAGTCTTGCCTAAGTGTTGGATAACATGCAACAGTTATTCAGATTGGTTAATGACTCTAAGTTGTTTTAGCTAATAACATGTGATTCTAGGTGTGGAGATGTACAAATACTAATTACCAGTTGCTGAGAACAGGGGACTGTTCTGTGTTTAGACTAAATGCAGTTAAATAGATACGATCCTATAGCATTATATCTAATGCAGCATGATGCGTAATAACTTAAACAAGATTTCTAAATGCACATAGAATCATAGCATCATGCACAGTTTCAGGAACAACATATGTTATAGATTTCAATGGTTATTCACCTAGAACAGGATCTCTATGTGTATGGCATGATGAGGCATGCTTACAACTTATTAATCCTAAGATAGTACTTCTAGTGAAATTTCAGAACAGAATCACGTAATAGCAACTTATTTTATTGTAATTATTTATCCTACTTGTAGGATTTTTAAGCGTGGAGATGAGATGTTGAATACACATAAATCCTAAGTAGCATGATATCTAGTGCATGGCATGGTGTTCCTAAACATGGCTGTTATTACGCATAGAGAAATAATAAACCTAGAAAACATGGTCTTTACCCATAATTATACTACAACATGCATATCACCTACCCATATTTCACTATCCGAACCCAGAGTTGTTTACAAATAATTATTACAGGCCATTGAATACGAATTACACAAATGAAATAGAAGGAAAATAAGAAGTTAACTATAGGGAGCCTACAGAATAGGCTCAAGTCTCCAAGTCCTTAATGCCAGGTATGATTTCACAACCCTCTCATAATCCAGGTGTGTCAGAGTTCCCTAAGGACCTCAAGGGCTCCCGGGCAGTGCTCACACCCAGATTTCATAGCTGAAAGAGTAAGTGCAGTGTGGAATGGCCAGCCTATGTGTGTCAAAGTTCAGAGGGAGCTCAGGGGTCCCAAGGCAATGCTCACACAGAAGGGGCAGAACCTAGACTTCTAAGAGTATATATGAGAGTGCTTTTTATTTTTAAAAGGGTTTAAGTAAGAAAACAATTTTGAGAAAGGGTAAATAAGAAAACAGTTTTGAAGAGGGAAACTTGATTGGAATAAAAGTTCAACATCACACAAAGGACTAGGGACAGTCCAACAATCACAAACAGGGGTAATGGGATTTGAGGGACAAATACAGAGCATGTGAGAGCAAACATGTAGCAGGCAGACACACATATAGACATACCATCAGAATCTCCTAAGGGTCCAGAGGATTAGGGGTACCGTAAAGTACTAGGTTAGCTTAACACCAAAACAACTAAGACCATGATTAAACTAATATCCAGTCATAGGCATGGAGATTCACGTAAGAAGGAAGGTGCTAAGTATACAGAAACATGCTGGTCATAAACAAGTAAGGACTATCTTAACATGCCGAAGGGAGTTCAGGATCCTAGGTACATGTTGAATAATAAGTAAAAGCAAATTAGAAACACACTGAATTACAATAGAGATAGAAACATGTTGGTTTGAGGACTGAAATCTAAATTAGAACATACCAGTGAAGTGAGGAAAGCAGTAACACAAACAGGAAGTAGGAGATGCACAATAGTTAGCCTTGGCTTGCAGCCGGCTAACATAGAATAGTAGTAGCTAGCACGGAAGAGAGAGCATAGAGTTTTTATTTGTGTGAGAGAGAGTTGAACAGATCAGTTCCTATCCTTTTTTTAAAAAAATGAGAGAAGAGCATACCTATATATAGTTTTTGAAAGCTGGGTTAAAATAAGGTAAAAATCAGAATCAATTAACAATTATGGAACTTAGTATCAATCCCAGTGAAATTGCCCAAGTACTCCCATAATTAAGGGAGTTATTCAAACGGTGAGTAAAAAATAAGGAAAGGGACCATATATAACTTAAGAAATATTCAAATAGTGTGAAATCAGCATAAGTATCCCTTGATTGAAGGGGTTAAATTCAAACGGCTAATAGGCAAGGAAACAATTTCAACCCAATACAAGTATCCAATTGAGACTAGGTTCATCAGATTTTAATTAAGGAAACATGGATCAATTAACAGTAAATCAACCATGCAAGGTAAGAAATAAGTTAAAGGTCGGAAATCAGTAAGAATATCCCATAAGAAATCAGTAAAAACTTTCAAATCACAAGGAATAAGGGATTCAAATAATAAATCAGGAACCCTAACAAAGTAAAATTACAGAGAATCGGGGATTCAAACAGGAATAACATCAATTAAATGAGATTAACGTGTATTCAATAAATAACATGTAAGAAGTCAGAAACCCTAGTAGTGAAAACATATGAAATTAGGGATTCACATGAACTTATGAGGTAAACAGCAATGTGAGCGGAAAAGCAAGGAAAGAATCAGACACATAGATAAAAAACATAGGTAAAACATTAGATAACCATAAAGTTCATACATATGCAAACAATATCAAAGACAAAGTCAGGAACTTAGTGTTTAGGACTAGACAATTAGGGATTTCATCACAACATGCCAGATAAAGGAGAGAAGCTTAAATAAAACACTAAAACCTAGTAGAGACCCTAAAATAATACTGAGAAATTATAGGAAAATCATTTTTAAATGGGGTCATGAAACACTAGTTGAAAGCGAAGAGTCATTTTTAGAATATATCTGAAAATCTTTGAGAAAACAACGAAATAGCTTAAATTACACACAGATCTATCATAGATCTAAAAGAATCGGGGAGTTTTAAGAGTTAGGGTTTCAAAGAGAACCCAAAAAGATAAGAAAACCTCAAGAACATTACTGGTTTAAACCCCAAAAGTCATAGATCTTACTCGAACGGCCGGAGGTGGCCGAAAAATGGTGTGAAGGACCATGCGTGGGAGTTGGACCTATCCAGGTTCACCTGAGGACCTCAGGGTAGTATCAAAATAGCGTGGGGTGAAGAAGAGGCTAGGAGAGTGTGAGAGGAGATAGATTTAGGCGAGAGAGGTGACCGGAGAAGATGGACGGAGTCCATCGGAGGGGATGGGAGATGGAAGAATCTAGAGAGAACCTAGAGAGAACCAGATGGATTGTGAGAGAAGTGAGACGGGGGAAAATGAGGATGGGAGGGGGGTAGTCTCTAGGGTTATTAATGGTAAGAGTGAATCTGGGTCGTTGATCAAATTTGATCAACGGTCCAGATTACACATAGGATTGGGTCGGGTTATTTTAATAGATTGGGCCTGGGGTCTTGGGTTAATTCGATTGGGTCTTGGGCTGGTTTCAATTGGTTTGGGGTCAGATCAAATTAGGCTATAACTTAAATAGAAAGGGGCTAATTTTCAAATACCCAATTAAATTGATAAATAGTTAATAAAAATAGATAACAATTACATAAATTGATATGAAGGCTAAATAGGTGAAATTAAGGTAATTAACTAATATTTAAAATATAAAACGAATTAAAATAGCATAAAATGTACAATTAGGCTATAATTGTAAAATTATTGTAATTATAGCCAAATAACGCCAAATTGGCTAATTTGTGAAATAACTAAATCCTAATAGGATTAAAAATGATATATTGATCTAAGAAATATTTTTAAATTATTTGTAATGCAATTTAGGAATAATTATTGGATGTAAAGTACCGAATAAATTAGAAAATAAATTGATAAAAATATAGAAAATTATGGAAAAATACCAATTATTATAAAAAGTGTTTTTGAAGGTATATATGCAAGTTTTAAAAAAAATAGTTTTGAGGAAAAATTGGGTATCAACAGCTGCCCCTCTTTACCCGGGAAGGATGGAAGAGTTGTTGGGTAAAGATATGATGGTCAAATTTGACCGAGTGGGAATAGCTTGAAAGGTTCGGGCCGCACCCTGGTTTCTGAGCTGCCTACATATCCCTGGTTTTATAGGAATCAGGCCGTATGTAGTTCAGGAACCACCGGTGAAGTATACAGATGAAGTTTTATAAGGGTGGACGCAAAGTGCAAGGTTGGGTGAACAAGCGGTTACGGGGTAGTTAGGAGAACTAGGACGGGACCGCGCCTGCCATGATGGATGTTGCTAGCTGGGTTACTTGCAAATGAGTAATACAAACATATCGTGTGTAATTTAAACATGGTGCAAGTTCCCGTTGGACTATGAATGTTGTCTTTGGACGGTTATGGATGAAGTCTTTAGACCATGATGTCCTGGGCCATGAATTTCTTGATGCAGGATTCGAAGGCCATGAAATGACGTTCTTGGGACATGGAGATGGTGCCTCCGAACCATGACGCCTTTAAATAATGATATGCAAACTGATAAAAGAGATCCTCAGGCCATGACATGGTGTTCTTGGGCCATGAAGATGGTGCCTCCGAACGATGACGCCTTTGGATAAGTTGGAAATATTTCAGCCCATGAATATGCACTAGTATGATGCTGACAAGGTAGAGCTTAGCGTTGTGAATTAAAGGGGCAGAGCTTAGCCCAAAAGAAAAGCATAGTAAATAATGCTAGAGGCATTTGTTGCTTTTTGAGAAGTAAATGGAGATAGCTTTTAACCTCGGAAGGCAGAAAGGTAGCCTTATGCAATATGCGAATGCAGATGGAGACAACATTTAGTCTCGGAAGGCAGAAAGGTAGCCTTATGCAATATGTGAATGCAGTTGGAGACAACGTTTAGTGTCGGAAGGCAGAAAGGTAGCCTTATGCAATATGCGAATGCAGATGGAGACAACGTTTAGTCCCGGAAGGTAGAAAGGTAGCCTTATGCAATATGCAAATGCAGATGGAGACACCATATAATCTCGGAAGGCAGAAAGGTAGCCTAATGCAATATGAGAATGCAGATGGAGACAACATTTAGTCTCGGAAGGCAGAAAGGTAGCCTTATGCAATATGCGAATGCAGATGGAGATAGCGTTTAGTCTCGGAAGGCAGAAAGGTAGCCTTATGCAATATTTAAGGAAGAACAACAGAAATTCTTAGCTGGTGTTAAATTGCGGTAGAGCATTGTGATAATAAAGCAATGTTTGTGCTGATAATAAGTGTTGGCGCGACGAGTTTGAGGAACGATGTCTGTCCTTTGAGCGGATAATATGTTTTGGGGGCTTTTGCAATTTTGTGCCTGCATCCAAAGAAAGATCGTGAGTTTTATAAAGGGGAAAGGTTAGTTCGCATTCCTGCTGGCCCTGCTTGGCTCGTTTGCTTGATCATAATGATACTGTTTGTGTCATTGGGGTAGCGTCCGCTAAACAAGCTGCTTCAGAAAAAATAAATATGCATGATTTTTGTAAGATATAATATATAATCTAAAATAGTTTTAGATGAACGGAAAACATGACACGGCTTGATACATTTCAACCTCTCTTGCTACGGAATTTTGAGGGTCCTCCTCAAAATTCTTCCCCAATTTGCTGGGTGGATACCTCTGACTGCTGCTCGCGCGGCGATTGGCTGAACTTACTTCAGAATTTTGAGGTTTTCTCTCAAAATTCTACCCCAGTTGACTGGGTGAATGCCTGTGGACTGCAACTCGCTTCGGAATTTTGAGGGCCCTCCTCAAAATTCTGCCCCAGTTTCCAATTGCGGGGAAAAATAAAATTTTATTGAATTGTGACCGAACCCATAGGGCTGCCTACGTATCCCCTCTTAAATGGGAATCAGGTCAGGCGTATTTCAAATTACATAATTGGGAAAGCATAAAGATTACACATAGAACGCTTGACTGCATCTGAATTGATCGGTTTCGGCCAAACTTTTCCTTCCATTTCTGCAAGTATGAGTGCTCCTCCTGTCAGCACTCTATGAACCATGTACGGACCTTGCCAGTTGGGAGAGAACTTCCCCTTAGCTTCATCTTGATGTGGAAAGATTTTCTTTAACACCAGTTTCCCTGGTGTGAATCGTCTAGGCTTGACTTTCTTGTTGAAGGCCCTGGCCATTCTGTTCTGATATAGTTGACCATGACATACTACATTCATTCTCTTCCCGTCTATGAGGGGTAATTACTCATAACGGCTTCTTACCCACTCTGCATCGCTGAGCTCGGCTTCTTGTATAATTCTTAGAGATGGAATATCCACTTCGGCAGGAATTACAACCTCTGTACCATAAACTAGCATACAGGGAGTTTCCCCTGTTGATGTGCGGACAGTGCGGTATCCCAGTAAAGCGAATAATAACTTTTCATGCCACTTTTTGTGCCTTTCTATCATCTTTCTTAGTATCTTCTTGATGTTTTTGTTAGCGGCCTCTACGGCTCCATTCATCTGAGGTCTATACGCTGTGGAATTCTTGTGTTTGATCTTGAAAGTTTCACACATAGCTATCTTGAAGTCACTATTGAGACTAGAACCATTGTCGATGATGATTGACTCTGGAACTCCGAATCGACAAACAATGCGGTTGCGGACAAAGTCGGCCATGACTTTTTTAGTAACTGCTTCATAGGAGGCTGCTTCGACCCATTTAGTGAAGTATTCAATGGCAACCAAAATGAACCTGTGGCCATTGGAAGCGGCAGAATTGGTCCAATAACGTCCATACCCCAAGCCGCGAACGGCCATGGTGAGCTGGTTGCATTGAGCTCACTTGGAGGCACCTTTATCATATCCCCATTTATTTGGAAGCGGTGGCATTTCCTAACATACTGGATGCAGTCTGTTTCCATAGTCATCCAAAAGTAACCAGCTCGGAGTATTTTCTTTGCTAAAACAAAACCGTTCATATGTGGGCCACAGGTCCCAGCATGAATTTCTTCCAGCAGCTTTGATGCTTCTTTTGCGTCAACACACCTTAATAACCCCAAATTAGGAGTCCTCCTATACATGATTCCTTCACTGTGGACGAAATTGTTGGACAATCTCCGAAGTGTGCGTTTCTGAGTGGAATTTGAGAGCTCGGGGTATTCTCCTTATGCCAAGTACCTATTGATGTCATGAAACCAAGGATTTCCATCTGCTTCTTCTTTGATATGGTCATAGTAAGCTGTCTAATGATGGACCTTTATGGAAATAGGATCAATGAGATTCTTATCAGGATGCTGGATCATTGAGGACAAAGTAGCTAATGCATCGGCGAACTCATTCTGGATTCTAGGGATGTGCCAGAACTCTATCTTTGTGAATTTCTTTCTTAATTCCTGTACATAGTGCAGATATGACAGTATCTTGGAACTCTTTGTTTCCCATTCTCCTTGTACCTGATGTACCAATAAGTCTAAATCACCGATCACTAACAGTTCCTGGACGTTCATGTCAATGGCCATATTGAGCCCCAAGATGCAGGCTTCATACTCGGCCATGTTATTGGTGCAAGGGAACCTGAGTTTGGCGGATATCGGATAATGCTGACTGGTCTCTGATACTAGGACTGCTCCAATACCAACTCCCTTGAAGTTTGCTAATCCATCAAAGAACATCCTCCAACCATCATAGGATTCTGCAATATCTTATCCTATGAATGATACCTCTTCATCAGGAAAATATGTTTTCAGGGGTTCGTATCCTCCATCCACGGGATTCTCAGCAAGATGGTCTTCTAGAACTTGTCCTTTAACTGCCTTCTGAGTCATGTAAACAATGTCGAATTCGCTAGCAGGATTTGCCACTTGGCTAGCTTGCCAGTGGGCATGGGCTTCTGAAAGATGTACTTTAATGGATCCATCCTTGATATGAGATATGTTGTGTAGGAACAGACGTAATGCCTCAGCTTTTGGGCGACCCAAGTTAGAGCACAACAAGTACACTCTAATAGAGAATACCGGGCCTCATATGGAGTGAACTTCTTGCTGAGGTAATAAATAGCTTGTTCCTTCCTTCATGTTTCATTGTGTTGCCCCAGAATGCAGCCGAAAGATCCATCTAACACGGCAAGATAGAGTAATAGAGGTCTGCCTAGATCGGGCGGTACTAGGACTGGCGGTGTTGACAAATATTCTGTGATTCTGTTGAAAGCCTTTTGACAATCATCGGTCTACTCGGTCGCAGCGTCCTTCTTTAGCATCTTAAAGATTGGCTCACAAATGACTGTAGATTGTGCTATAAACCGACTTATGTAATTAAGCCTCCCCAA
The DNA here is from genome assembly GCA_005239505.1 of Nicotiana paniculata. Lineage (NCBI taxonomy): Eukaryota > Viridiplantae > Streptophyta > Magnoliopsida > Solanales > Solanaceae > Nicotiana > Nicotiana paniculata. The sequence goes on along the minus strand of ML309822.1, from coordinate 2,189 downwards.
GAAACTCATCACATCTTTCTTGTTCCTTGGTGGTGGTAGCTCTTGAATGACTGACTTTTGACGGATCCAATTCTATTTCCCGGTGGCTTACAATAAATCCCAGCAACTTGCCAGCAGGAACCCCGAATGCACACTTCGCGGGGTTTAGTTTCAGATTGTATTTTCGCAATCTATTGAAGAACTTCCCCAAATTCTCCATGTGATCAGCAGCTTTCTTTGATTTGATAATGAAATCATCCACGTACACCTCGATCTCCTTGTGAATCATGTCATGGAATATGGTGGTCATGGACCTCATGTAGGTGGACCCTGCATTCTTTAGGCCAAATGGCATCATCTTGTAACAATACACTCCCCACAGTGTAATGAACGTTGTTTTCTCAGCATCTTCCTCATCGATCCAAATCTGGTGATAACCAGCAAAGAAATCCACGAAGGACTGTAATTCATGCTTGGCGTAGTTATCAATCAGAATATGTATATTTAGGAAGGGGAAGTCGTCCTTTGGAATGGCCCGGTTGAGATCCCGGTAGTCGACACAGACTCTGACCTTCCCATCCTTCTTTGGCACAGGTACAATGTTGGCGAACCATGTCAGGTACTCCACTACCTAGAGAACTTTGGCGTTGATCTGCTTGGTGACTTCTTCTTTGATTTTCAAACTCATGTCGGGTTTGAACTTTCTGAGCTTTTGTTTCACTGGTGGACACATTGGATTGGTTGGAAGTTTGTGATCCACAGTAGACATACTTAGACCAGTCATGTCATCATACGACCATGCAAATACATCCTCACACTCTCTTAGAAACTCTGTGTATTCTTTCTTTTCTGATGGTGACAAATGAATGCTGATGCGAGTCTTCTTGACGTTTTCTGAATCTCCCAGGTTGATAACTTTGGTCTCATCCAGGTTAGACTTAGGTATGTTCTCAAAGTTCTCAACTTCTTTAACAATCTCGTCAGGTATGTCGTCTTCATCTGAATCAATGTCTGTTTGTTGCGTTGTCTCGTTGCATGTCACAGTCATTGGTTCATCAAGACAAGTAATAGTAATGCTGTATAAATAAAGTAATGAGAGAAAACAATAGCAATAAATATCGGATTTGTAAGAGAAATTTAGAAGATTCTTTGATAGATTGAGTAACTGTTTTGAACATTGAAGATCTTTATTGCAAAAATTGAAAAATGCAGGAAAAGGAAAATCATTTAGTAAATAAAACAGTAAATAATGCTTGTTTTAGCCTTGCTACCCTGAGGCTCGTCGGGCTTTGGTTGTCTTGATAGACCAGTTCTTGAGATATGTCCCCTTGATTACATTCTGTACGGAAGGGCCTTCCTCCCCCTCCCCTTCCCCCTCGAGAACAACACAACAATCCATATCTTCGTCCTCTAGGAACAAACTCCTCATCGCTGCAAGTGCTTCTTCCTTGTCTAAACCGTAAATAGTGTCGGCCTACTTGAAAGTATGCTCAAGATGAGGTATCGGCTGCTCCAAAGGGTAATAGGGACCGCGCCAAGGTGGCAACCAGTCGTAGAATTCCTGCCAAGTGTACTCATACCCCACACCAAAAGTGGTGCCATGTTCCTTAAGCTTTATGGGGTTCGTGATCCCTTGGAGGTTCTTACCTAGCCCTTTGCCTAGCTCATATCCTCTCCAGTTCAGGATTCTCTCAATCTTGTTGTCCCACAATTTGTCCTTGTCGATAGCATTGACCCGTGATGCGTGGCTAGAATTCATAGTTTTAAGCATTATATACCTTACATTTTATGTGCTTTTGTGATAAAAATACACATTATATGTGCATAATGGATTCAATTTCATATGTAGGTGAATTGGAGATGGAACATGGGTGCATAAACGTCAAAAATACTCTCAAGAGTCAAAAAGGAGTGACCCGGGCAATACCCGGCCGTTTGGCCCCTAAAGCCAGGTATGCCCCAGCGTTAAGGGGGCGTTTGGCCCTTAAGGCCAGGGTGACCCTGGTGTTATCCAGGCGTTAGACCCCTAACACCAGGCCTGCCCAGGCGTTAAGGGGGCGTTTGAGGCTTAACGCATGGGTGCCTGGTCCAGTCAACTCCGAGTTTTAAAGGTTTTTAAGTGTTTCCCGGTTAGAGAGGAAGTCTCTTACACGTTTAGGGTTTATCCCAAACGTATAAATAGACCCAATAACACAACTTTGAAGGAGGAT
>MDKI01207197.1:0-13229 GCA_005239505.1 Nicotiana paniculata | reverse complement strand
GGTTTTAACCGGTCTGGGCCGGTCCGGTTACGGGTCAACCCGGCCCGTTTGCCACCCTTAGCTTGGACTGCCCGTCCATCTAAGGGTGAAATATAGTACTCAACTTAACATGCATGCCCATCTCATGTTGAACGGCTCTCCAAAAGTGCGATGTAAACGGTGTGCCTCGATCGGAGATGATAGACACAGGAACACCATGCAAGAGGACAATCACTCCGATGTGGATCTTAGCTAACTGATCTGATGTGTAAGAAGTCATGACTAGACTAAAATGTGTAGACTTGGTCAATCTGTCCATAATGACCCAAACAATGTCAAATCTCCTCAATGTCTGTGGCAATCCTACCACAAAGTTCACTCCCACTTCCACTCAGTATCTCAATCTTTTGAAGCAAACCACCCGGTCTTTGGTACTCATACGTGACCTGCTGATGATTGAAATACTGTGCAACATATCCAACAATGTACTTCTTCATCCTCTACCACTAATAATGCTGCTTCAAATCACGGTACATCTTCGTAGCACCTGGATGAATAGAATACCGCAAACTATGAGCTTCCTCAAGAAAACCCATCAATGTTAGGAATATATATCCGAATTTGAAGTCACAATACACCATCATAACCGATAGTTACCTCCTTAGCCTTCATACTCAATATATCTACTGCCACATTCGTCTTCCTTGGGTGATACAATATAGTGATATACAAGATAGTGATATACATACGTATCCGTACCAATCCGCAAGACTTACTAAACATGCTTATGACTCGTAACACATATGCACCTAGAGCTCTGATACCAACTTGTGACGACCCAAAAACCCTCCGAAAGAGTTGTGATTAGGTGTGTTCATCGGTCGGTACGGTACTGTATTTAGACATTTCGGTCCGGTATTTTCGGTATTCGGTTTCATAAAATGCTATACCAATACCGTACCTAATTAAATTCGGTATGGTTTGATTTCTCTCCTTTCGGTTTCGGTTTATTCGGTTCGGTAACTTTGATTTATTCGGTTTGAATACTAACTAGTCAGGAGAGTTATAGAAGATAATATTCTTAATGAAAGTACTCAAAAGTGCAAAATTTAAAATATTTGTTGACAAAAATTTTGTCCAAAACCAACATATACCAACCTAGAGAGAGAAAACTTAGAGAAATGTCTTGTTATTTGCTTAGAGTTAATTGATGAACTTATAGAATAAAGAAAAGTAAAATTTTATATTTCTTATACTTATGTTATAATTAATAAAATGTGTATTGTGTAATATAATATATATTTCGGTACGGTATCAGTATTTCAATATTTCATTTTAAAATGCCAAGTACCATACCTCATACAATGTTTTTTAAAAAACTTAAACCAAATACCATACTGAATACAAAATATCGAATACCGAATACCAAAATTTTCGGTTTTGGTTCGGTAATTCGTTATTTACAAAATTATGCACAACCCTAGTCGTGATGGCACCAAGTCTCTAAAACTAGGTAAACCTAACATATATCGAGATGATCACAGATTCTACTAAACATTTGCTAAACATAAACTGGAAATTTCTATCTAAGCCAATAATTCAAAAGTTGATACATAATATCCCAGAACCGGTAGTACAAGTCATAAGCCTTTCTAAGAGTAACTCTATATAATGAATACATCATTATTCTAGAATAATAGGAAATAATGAAAATAAATACAACAGAAGGTGACTTCAGAACCTGCGAACATTCGGCAGGTGTACTTTGAAGTCTCCAATGGCACAAGCATAAGTCTCAAAATCAGCTCGATCCCAAGTACCTGATTCTGCACAAAAATGTGTAGAAGCGTAGCATGAGTACACCATAGCGTTACCCAGTAAGTATCAAGCCTAACCTCGGTAGAGTAGTGACGAGGCTAGGTCAAGACACCTACCGGACATGTAAAACAGTGCGGGATATAACATAAAGCTAACAAGGAAAGAACATCAACTTAAGGCCAATAGTAGAGTGATTCCAAATTACATTCAACAGTGAAAATAATGGAAACATGAATAGCAACGAGAAACAACCAAATAATTAGACAACAACACAGCCGGGGTACATGTGATATATGAAGGTGTCCAAGCAAGGGAAATCGATGACAACTCAATCAACTAAATCATTCCTAATGCACGAATTTCAACAAGAATTATCCCAGATACCACCTTTCGTAATCTCATATCATAAGTCAAAATTTCCAAACTTTACACACAAGGCACCTTGTGACCACATTTTCCAAATCGCTTCCGCGTGGAAAAATCTACGTGCTACCCGGTACATAGTATCCGTGTCAAATGTTAATTAAGATGTTCAAGAGATTTATTTATATTTCATAAAGTAAAATTATAGTTTCTGAACCAAGTAGGAAATCAATGAGAAATGGGTTTGCTTTAGAAATCATTTGGGTGAAGAAAATAACATTTCAAGTAAAACAAAGCATCGGATAAGCTACTTAATTTAATATAAAGTTTATTTAATAAAAACATAATAACAAAACATCAGACATGGTAAGGATATAAAGTTGGAAAATCAATTAATGTGAAACATGACGACTATTTAAAATAGTAAAGAACCGAATGAAACGACGAGTGCTACTTAAGAGTCACTTAGGTAAACATTTTATTAATTCTTTTATTTAAAAATGTTATGTTACTAACAACTCAGCAGGATATGAGAAAAGGATTCGGCACAGTAAATTTATCTTTAAAATCAATGTATCAAAATAATAGTTATAGGAAAAGAAAATAGGAAATGACGGCGAGACAGAAAATCAATGAAAAACAACTCAATCCTCTATAACCAGTAAAAACCAGAACTACCAAATCCTCAGAGTCTCGTACGAAAGAACCGAAGCCAACACAATACAACAAGGAATACAAAACACATAAACTGTTGCGTCGCGCAAACCCGATCCCACCGTAAAACACTATCCACCCTTATTCCACCATGTAAAACCAATAATAATAAGTAAATATATGTTGCGGCACGCAACCCTATCCCACCATATAATCGGAGTCAATCTCATAATTCACCCTTATTTCACCAAATCAATCAACCCTTATTTCACCTGTTGCATTGTGCAACCCGATCCAAAATAATTTAAATCAATAACTTAATTTACAGGAATTTCTACAATCGAGGGTATGGGTACACGATAATAAAGGAACCACGTAAAAATCAAAGGAATACAAAAATCTTACAAAAATGCTAGGATAAGCAAGGCACGTGAGAACTATGATGTGCAACCACAACAATTAAGACAGGTAGCAGACAAGCACAAAGTCATAGAAGGAGCTCAACAAGTAAGAGGCCACAATAAGATAAGGAAGGCAACACCTTCAACTAAAGCATAAGAATGCAAAATATCAAGTAAAGGCATGTGAAGTATGTAGATACTCGAAATCGGTCAATTACCACATATAGGTCGTGTACCCACTTGTCACCTCGCGTACACATCTTTCACATAACGCAAATAACACAATTTTCTTAAACCTAAGGGGTAGTTTCCCCCACACAAAGATAGGCAAGATACTTACCTCAAAGAAGTTAGACAGATACTCTAAAATGACCTTCCCGAGTGAAACAACCTCCGGACGACTCAAATCTAGCCAAAATAACTTCAAATCATAAATAAAAACTCATAGGAAACAATTCCAGATAATAAAGCTTTAATCTTTAACAAAAACTAAAAAGTCAACCCCCGGGCACGTATCTCGGAACCCGATAAAATTCACAAAGCCTGAACACCCATTCTGATACTAGTCCAACCATACCAAAATTTAAAATTTCAATATGGAATCGCTCAAATCCTCATTTTACATTTTGAAAGACTTTTACAAAATTTCCCCTTTTTCTCAACTCAAACCACTAATTTAATGATAAAAATAAAGATGGAATCATGAAATTAATAAATTTCGGGTGAATAACACTTACCCCAATGATTTGCTTGAAAAACCCACGCATATCGCTCAAATCCGAGGTCTACAACTCAAGATATGATAAAAATGGCCAAACCATCGACTTTGGAAAATATATTCTGCTACCCAGTGATTTGCACATCGCGATCGCAGAATTAAACATGCGATCGTGAAGAAGAAACAAAAATTTCCCAAAACATGTATTACGAGATCACAAACTAACTTGTGCGATAGTGAAGAAGGAAACTATCAGTGCCCAGGATGTGCTACGCGAACGCGGAACTGTTACGACCCAAATTGATGGGCTGCGACGGGCACCCGGTACCTTACTCAACCGAGTACCAACATAACGTATCTTTTCGTATCATACTATCATAGGTAAATGAGACGGAAAGGCTGTCATGAGATAACTAGAATAAAACATGGAATACCAACTTATACATAAGACATTTGGGCCTATAAGACCAAATTGATCACTCGTACACTGAACATAGGCTGACAAGGCCATACAATATTCCACGTACATGACATATGTATACAAGCCTCTAAGAGTAGATAAATACCATAAAGGTCAGGACAGGGCCCCTCCATACTAATCAATACATGTCCTAATCATACTGACTAAAGAAGCAACTCCGGGGCAAATGGATCGCACCAACACCTCCACTGAGCTGATAGCCTACTTGGAGGACTCTCAACCTACCATTGGGACCTGTGGGCATGAAATGTAGCGTCCCTAGGCAAAATAGACGTCAATACAAATAATGCCCGAGTATGTAAGGAATGAAAATCAGTAAGTAATAGACATGAGAGAAACATGGAGTAAGAGACTCACCATGTAAGTCTGAATAACTCTGTGAATCATTAATATTTATAATGTCATGCATATGCGTATAAATGCCATACCATGCATAGGTATATGCGTTCATAACATCATCAAGCCTCTGAGGGCATCCCATCATATCATCTCGGCCACTATGATCAATCATCAACGTATACCAACTGATCAGGTGGTGGTGCGTACCCGCACCCTTTCCTATATCTCATATACATATATACGTATATATAACACCAGCTGGTCATGGGTCAATGTGAATGAATGCCATGCATGAGAAGTACGTCAATAAAATTTCTCGGAATGTCATAACACCATTATGCCTTTGATTAATATCATAAAATAAACTTTATCAACTTACGTATTTTCTGAGAGCCATGAACAGGCAATAGAATAATAAGACATATGGGGAATCAAGAACATAGGAACCTCTAGTATTTCTATGAATAGAGTCATTTATGGAAATTGTGCATTTGCTCGTTTCGTTTGTATCGTATGGATCATGCCAAAAGGAAAGAAAGGATAGCCTTAACATACCTGAATTGATTCTCTTGACAATCCCTCTAACACATGTCTTTTGCGAAAACACGTAATAGCGGATCGAAGTAGGGAAAAATCTGTATGATATTCTTGAGAAAGATTGTACCGTGCTCTCTTAGAATTACAAATCCCGTTCTATTACGCAGTATAACTTCGTATGAAATTTTGTTGAAGCAAATTCACGTTGTCAATCTATCTCACTTTGTGAATTTGATCATAAATCTTGTGTATGACTTATTGAAGCTTTCTTTGTCATTGTAGAGATTTAAAATGAATTTAGAGAGGCTTTTAAGTCTTTCGGTGTGGGCCCCACTTATGTGGTGACTTAGCCACAACAAACCTCCTAAATGTGACACCTTTCACATAAATTTAAGAGTCACTAGGTGGACTTAGTTGGCTGCCACGTTGGAGGGGGGGGGGTAATTAGCTTGTCCAAAGATCTTAATCAATTAGTTTATCTCCCACTAAAATAAATAATTACCCAATTATCCACATAATTAAGAATGATCTCAAATTACTTAAAATACTACTCACTTTAACATACTTTATACACTTTACTATCATGGTCATGTAATTATCTTGTATGGTACTAGCCCATAAATATCGAGTATCATAGCTCGGATTGTGTTTTATCCCAAATTGACAACCTTCGATTAAACTCATTTTCTTCGATTTGTGTACCCTTTCACCTTAAAAAATTTACTTATCACTTACTTGAAATAGCATAATACTTATAATCTCAAAATAATCTCATTCTCGAGCTTGCATCGATTAACTTACATCGAAACTTTAACGTACGAAAATGCGGGATGTAACATCTCATTTCCGAGCTTTCATTTATTTACTTATGGTGTACTTATACGTACGAAAACATGAGGTGTAACTGGAACAACAGACGCGAACTCGATGAATGACAACTCAAACGTACCCGATCACGAAACACTCCCTGCGAACGCGAAGAAGGAAACCTACCAGTCATAAGAACATGTTACGCGAATGCGAAAACATCAATGTGAACGCGAAGAAGAACCACGCTTAGCTCCCATAACACATCGCTGTCACGACCCTAAATCCACTAGTCGTGATGGCACCTAAACCAACCCGCTAGGTAAGATAACTAGTAACCATCCAATTCCAATGATATTAACAATACAATTAAATGAAAGTAATTTACTGAATCTTATACATTTTCCACTGGTAATACAAATCATGAGGTTCTAAGAATAGAGTTTACAAAGCTGAATGAAATAAATACATCGTCTGTTTGAAAATTACATAAATAGAGTTTTATAGATCTAAATCTACCACGAACATGGGGCAGCTACAACCGGGACGCAGGTACATCTTCAATCCAGCTCCCATCAGACACAACAACATCAACAACCAACATCTGCACGCAAGGTGCAAAAGTGTAGTATGAGTACAACCGACCCCATGTACTCAGTAAGTAATAAACCTAACCTTAGGTTGAAAGAAGTGACGAGCTCACACAAGGTCGAGTTCAATACCAATATCTCACAACAAATCATAAAATCATAATACAAGTATAAAAGACATACACGAGGCCTCAAAACACACATAACAACATCGAAACGACGAATCACCCCTCAAATCGGAATCTATGAACTTTGAACTTTCAATTTCCAAAATTTACGCTGAAACATAGCAAATCATCCCGGAATGAATACAAATTTTGCACACAAGTCCCAAATGCCATGACGAAGCTATTCCATTCTCGGAACCACAATCTGAATCAGATATCTTCAAAGTCAACTTCCGGTCAAACTTATGAACTTTCCAAACCTTCAAATTTCTAATTTTTTCCAACTTGTGCCGAAACCTTCTAGAAACATCCAAATGCAAATGCGGGCATATGCCCGAGTCCAAAATCACCATCCGGACCTAAAGGAACCATCAAAACTCCGTTCCGGGTTCAAATTCACAAAAAGTCAAACTTGGTCAACTCTTTCAACTTAAAGCTTCAACAAAGAAATTCATTCTTCCAAACCGATTCTGAATAACCTGAAAACCGAAACCGACGATTCATATAAGTCATAATACATCATACGGAGCTACTCATTTCCGTAAACTATCGAGCAAAGTGAAAATACTCAAAACAATCGGTCGGGTCGTTACAATCGTGATCACAGTAGCATACACGTGATCACATAGAGTACCTAGAGCATCAGAAACTAGCAACTAAAACACATGACAAAATGGCCTGACGCCAATTCAAAACACACCCGAGGCCCCCGGGACCCCTTCGAAACATGCCAACAAGTTCCATAACATAACACAAACCTGCTCGAGGCCTCAAATCACATCAAACAATGTCGAAACTACGAATCTTACCTCGAATCGAACTTATGAATTTTTTATATCTTTCAAAACTCGTGCTGAAACATATCAAATCAACGCGGAATGACGTCAAATTTTTTATGCAAGTCTCAAATAACATAACTGAGCTAATCCAACTCTTGGAATCACAATCCGAGCCTGATATCAACAAAGCCAACTACCAGTAAAAACTTAACCTTACAAAACTTCGACTTTTCAATTTTTAGCCAAAATGCTTCAATTTATCCTGCAGGCCTCCAAATCCAAATACGGTCACACGCCTAAGTTCAAAATCACCATACGAAGTTGTTGGAACCATCAAAACATCATTTCATAGTCGTCTACACAAAAGTCGAACTCTGGTCAACTCTTACCGCTTAAGCTTCTAAAACAAGAATCCTTCTTCCAAATCAATCTCGAATCAACTGAAATCTGAACTCGACCATGCACGCACGTCATAACACATAATACGAAGGCGCTCGAGACCTTAAGCCACCAAACGGGATGTTAATCCTCAAAACGGCCAGTCGGATCATTACATTCTCCCCTATTTAAACATATGCTCGTCCTCGAACGTGCTGGGAGTCATTCCAAAGCCATCAAATCACTACATAAGCTCACCATACATACACTCGGGGGTGATTCCACATCACCCCACTTCGTGCAGGCCTGACATCACAACTTAACTGAAGATCTCACTTCATCCTTAGGCCATAACATTAGGACAGAACCCCAATCCTCAATGTCTGAAACTCCTCATAGGTCCAAATTTCGCATCAATACACTGTATAAGCCTATACAAGATGAATCGAGCCACAATGCCAACCCAGGGTACAATTCCATAATGTTCCACACAACTCCGATGCCCGCGACAACAACTTTCGACCACCATAGTTGTCTAATAACAACCTGGGTACTGGTAATACACTTCATATCGAATTATACCTTGTTCCGGACCTCCACAATGCTGCCTATGATAAAAGAAACATGCAGAAACTCATAACCACCCATGAAATCAAGAAGTCAAGAATCTCTCTCGTCCGTCCAGGGCCATTGCCTAATTCAGAGCGGAAATATAATCATCTTCCAAACACTCTCAGGTCTAGAAACCTCATCCCAGCAAACACAATCACCCCAACTGAAAACTCACCCCGAGACCACACGGATCCTCACACAACACGGTCCGCACACCAAACCAACAATAACTCTGTTATACAGCAAAAATACAAGGAAAGCAATATGCAAAGACTATCTAACAAAGTACAACAAATATAACAACAAGAGTACATTTTCATTAACTCATCCCAAAGAGGGGAAGCAAAACACCAAATAAACACAAGGAAATGGCATCCCACATAACATCCATTACTGCGTGCAGCCTGATCCCAAATATATCGATCCGCATAGGTTACCCATCGAGCCAAAGTGCTCGGGTTCACGATCACATGGATGCTGATATCAGGAACGATAGAGTCCACAAGTATATCTGTGGGAAAAAGAACAGAAATGATACAACAAGGAGGAAAACAAGCACAACCAAGGTGAAATAAGCAAATCAACATCATGACGGCCATCTTGACCACATCGCCATAAGGCCTGAATGGGATTACGACATGCATGAGAATAATCATACAACCACAAAGCTCATCATAGAATAAGAGAGGAGCACATAACATAGATTGGGCACAAATAATATCCATTTTTCCTGGTAACATAACCATGATATTGCTTCACAAGAGTACCCCAACCTTATCAGATTTAAAATTCACATTCTCATTAGGCTTTCAAATAGCCCCCAGACCAATTCTGATCATTCCCAAGCAGGTAGATAACCTTCCAAAAGTCTATAACAATCTATCCATAACATACACCATTAGTTATCATATTCTCAACATTTCTTCACAATACGCAATTAAGAAAGAGTCCACCTATGAGGACATCCAACCCCGAAACTTCATGAATACCAGAACTTCCATACCCAATCCCAACTATAATGCTCAAATGGCTGATACATCACCCGCACTCCATCATCTTACGAAAGCATCCACAACGGTCTTCCATGCCACGTATCATAACCCGAACCTCAGAAGCCTCAAAACCCAGTAATCACCATACCACTAGCCAAGCATCCACAACCCAAAACACAAGGTGCCTTCCTAAAATGCATGCTCTTCACATGCGATATCCAATAATGCCAACATTATATTAACTTCTGATATCCATCCAGGAGAAAACCACAATATGAAACATATTCCTTATGTCCATAGCAGACAACCGACTCAAGTCGTGGCCGACACCATCGATAACTCTTTGAGACTCATCCGCACATAACTAAGCCATCAAGACCAATTTCCCCAACCCAACCGAGTCACGCAAACCGTCTCTCCCAAGAGTATTTCTACAAACACCGATAGAGAATTAACACCCAAAAAGGACAATTACCTCTATTGCCATGTTGGCTCAACACCACTGAGTCGACCCACTTCTTTGAATCTTCCTCAACTTTCCTTCAGGTTCGTTCCTTCCTGTCGGTACACAACGATCTCAAAGCCAAAGCTCAATGCAGAAGACCCTGGCACGAACCGCGTAGTCCAGAAGTTCATCAACCACTGTATTTCCTCTGAAGCACCCCCATAATGCAGTAGTTGAGATGCCCCCGCTGAAGAGGCATTCTGTGAATCTTAAGTTGTTGTTCTGAACCCTCTGACACTAAAATGTAGATTCATTAATGACGTAGAAATATAGCAAGTCCCAGCACTATCCCATGCAAATCTCAGATCTTAATCATATACAAGTCTCGAGGAACCTTTCAATACCCCTCCCCTCCACATAGTAAACTCCCCCACTTGGCACGAAGCCATAGGAAACAACATCCGATGATCCACAAAACTAACCTTCATAGCTCATACAACACCAATCATGAGATATCCCAAGTCATCTACTAAGAGCATGCCCATCCCCGTGACAGTAAAACTCGCTTCCTCCAACCACATCGTCTCTAATACCACCAACTATCCTCAAATCAATATCCACCTGGTAACCCCACCACGATCGCGATGACTAGTCAACCATTTAAACCTTCCCAAGCTCGTACTTATTAACCAGATGCCAGAACCCATTGTACCCCCACGTGAACCACTGAATAGTCTCACAATATCTCAGCATCCTCAGTCTGGATGACACGTTGAGACAATGTTTGAGCATTCCTAGTTCCCTCGTAGCCCATACGCAGTATCACGACATTGGCACATAGCTGATACCGAGTGCACAATATCATACACAAGTAGATGCAAAGGAATACAAGATTTATGCTTCAAGATGAATCAATGTCGCACGATAAGGAATGAAAGAAGTAGAATTTCCTAATAGTTTCGTAGCCTCTCGAAGATAAGTACAGACGTCTCTGTACCGATCCGCAAGACTCTACTAAACCTGCTTATGACTCACAACACCAATGCATCCAGAGCTCTAATAACAACGTGTCATGACCCAAAAACCTTCTGAAGAAGTTGTGATGGCACCTAATCTCTAAAACTAGGTAAGCCTAACACATATCGAGATGATAACAGATTCTACTAAACATCTGCTAAACGTGAACATGAAATTTCTATCTAAGCCAATAATTCCAAAGTAGATACATAATATCCCAAAACTGGTAGTACTAGTCATAAGCCTTTCTAAGAGTAACTCTATATAATGAATACATCACTGTTCCAAAATAATAGAAAATAATGAAAATAAGTACAACAGAAGATGACTTCAGAACCTGCGAACATCCAGCAGGTGTACCTTGAAGTCTACAGCCGCACAAACATAAGTATCAAAACCAGCTCGATCTGAAGTACCTGATTCTGCACAAAAATCTGCAAAAATGTAGCATGAGTACACCACGGTGGTACCTAGTTTGTATCAAGTCTAACCTCGATAGAGTAGTGGCGAGGCCATATCAAGAAACCTACCGGATATGTAAACCTGTGCAGGATATAACATAAGCTAACAAGGAAAGAACAACAATTAAAGGCCAATGGTAGAAGGAATCCAAATTGCGTTCAATGATGAAAATAATGGAAGCACGTATAGCAACAAGAAACAACTAAATAATTAGGCAACAACACAACCGGTTACATGTAAGATATGAATGTGTCTAAGCAAGGGAAATCAATGACAACTCAATCAACCAAATTATTCCTAATTCACGAATTTCAACAAGAATTATCCCTGATACCACCTTTCGTAATCTCATATCATAAGTCTAAATTTCCAAACTATACACACAAGGCACTTTGTTCCCACATTTTCCAAATCGCTTCCGCGGGGCAAAATCCACGTGCTACCCGGTACATAGTATCTGTGTCAAATGCTAATTAAGATGTTCAAGAGATTTATTTATATTCTGTGAAGTAAAACTACAGTTTCTGAACCAAGTAGGAAATCAATGAGGAAATGAGTTTACTTTAGAAATCATTTGGGTGAAGAAAATAATATTTCAAATAAAATAAAGCATCAGATAAGCTACTGAATTTAATCTAGAATTTATTAAATTAAAACATAATAACAATTCTTTTTAAGTAAAGTAAAAATTTCACATGGTAAGGAGATTAAGTTGGGAAAATCGATCAAAGTGAAATATGAAGACTTTTTAAAATAGTAAAGTACCGAATGAAAAGACAAGTGCTAACTTAAGAGTCACATAAGGTAAACATGTTGTTAATTATTTTATTTAAAACCATTATGTTACTAACAACTCAGCAGGATATGAGAAAATGACTTGGCGTAGTAAATTCATCTTTAAAATCAATTCACCAACATAATAGTAATAGGAAAAGAAACAGGAAATGGCGAAGAGGCAGAAAATCAATGAAAAATAACTCAATCCTCAAAAACCAGTAAAAACCAGAACTATCAAATCCTCAGTCACGTACGAAAGAACCGAAGCCAACACAATACAACAAGGAATACAAAACACATAAATTGTTGTGGCGTGAAACTCGATCCCAACGTACAACACTATCCACCCTTATTCCACCATGTAAATATCAATAATAATAAGTAAATATATGTTGCAGCGCGCAACCCGATCCCACCATATAATCGGAGTCAGTTTCATAATTCACCCTTATTTCACCAAATCAATCCACCCCTATTTCACTTGTCGTGGCGTGCAACCCGATCACTTGTCTGCCTCTAGAATAAAAAGGATAAGAAAATGCTCAGGATTCATGGATAAAAATTTTCCTTTTACTTATCTTGGTTGTCCTCTGTATGTGGGTAGGAAGAAAGTTGCTTTTTATGATAACATGATCAGTAAAGTTGTCAAATGGCTTAATAGATGGCAAGGTAAAATGTTTTCTTATGGGGGTAAGGTTACTCTTATCAAGAGTGTCCTCCAATCCATACCTGTATACACCTTATCGGCCATGTCTCCTCCTAAGGGAGTTTTTAAGCTTATTGAAAACATTTTGCTAATTTCTTTTGGGGCTCTTCTGAGAATCAAAAAGGATATCATTGGAGCTCTTGAGATCATCTTGCCCGTCCTTTTGAGGAAGGTGGCATTGGTATTAGAAAATTGGAAGATATTAGT
>MDKI01126283.1:0-13897 GCA_005239505.1 Nicotiana paniculata | reverse complement strand
TTGATAATTACCTGCCCTATATTTGTATTAAGTTTGAAATATTTCCTTATGTATTACATGCCAGCTATAGATTTCTTTCCTTATTTGGTCACTTGTCTTTACCGCTTTAAGTTGACTCCCTTAATTAGAGGGAGTTCTTAGACTGATTTCCTGTAATTGATTCTGATTTCCTTTAACTGCTGCCTGACTTTGATCTGCACCTTATTTTGTGATGTTTAAAAACTATATATACACTCTATGCACTCGTTACGCAGACACACAGACATAGATACAAAGACTGATATGTGTACTCTCTCTTTCACAAAACAAAAGAGTTTCATACTCTCTTCACCCTCTCTTCTGTGCTACTTGCTATTACTTTAAGTGAGCTGACTGTAAGCCAAGGGTGACTACTGTGCATCTCCTATCTTTGCTTGCATTACTATTTTTCTTCATCATACTGGTATGTCCTGATTTAAGTTTCAGTCAACAAACCAATATGTTTCTATTGATAGTTCACTTCCTTGTCTTCCTTGTATGTTTCTACTTGTGGTTCTGTTGTTCAACATGAAATTAAAATGATGAATCTCTCTTACATGTCTATTTTTACTTCACCCTGAATGAGTAATGTGCACTCAGCCTCTATTCTATATATGCATCTCCATGCCTGTGACTAGTATGTTCACTCAGTCATGATGTTAACTGCTTGATTGATATATATAGCTCTTAGTCATATCCCTGACCTCCCCTGACCCCTTAGAAATCCTTTGATTATGTGCCTATGTGTAAAGCTGCCTGCCTCACAGGCTGTGTATGTGTCCTTCAAACCTCTCACCCTTGTTTGTGATTGCTGGACAACCCTGGATCTTTCGTGTGATGCTTGCTTTATTTGTTTTGAGTTGCAAACTATTTTCGACAATTGAATCCTCTTTCTGAAAAGGCTGATTTTTAGTAAAAGTCCCTCTTCTTTTCTAACTGTTTTTCAACATTGTTTTATTTAAACTTCCTAAATTATGAGCACATCTCACCCTACTCCTAGTTTCTTAAGTTCAGCCCCCTTCTTGTGAGCATTGCTTTGGGGACCCTTTGAGTACCCACTGAACTCTGACGCACAAGTCTAGAATTCCCACACTGCAATTACTCCTTCTTGGCTAGGGTACCTGGGTGTGAGCACTACCTAGGATCCTCCGAGGTCCTTAGGAACTCTAACACACCCGGGTTTTGAAAGGCTATGGCGTACGACATTAAGGACCTGGAGACTTGGGCCTACTTGTAGGCTCCTTATAGTGTAACTTCCTAATTTTCTCATTTACATATGTAATTCGTGCAACACTGGTTTAAAATAACTAATTGTAAAAACATTTGGGGTTGGGTATTAAAAAGGGATGGAATGTACATGCTTACTATAGGCACGAGTAGAAATCATGCTCATATGCTTACTTTCCTATATGCGCAATCGTCACCATGCTTAGGAATAACATGTCATTCATGCATTAGATACCATGAAATGTAGGTTTATAATCGTATTCACTTAGAAATCTTGCTCATAGGATCTACTAACAACAAAAACTGCTAATACGCGATTCAGTTCATGCCAATTGTCTTTTTGTCAACATCCTGCTTTAAGACACATATGTTAACAAGATGCAATCATGTTTCATAATGTTGCATCATCTTATAAATCCTGCTTTTCTATGCCAAATGATAACATTAACAACCATCAATATTGCATTAGAAATCCCGTTCCTTAGGACATTATTTTCAGCATGTTCATGTCATTCATGCCAAAATCATGTGTTAAAACATACTTTGCATCACTGTATACATTACTACGAACACGTACAAAATCACGTATTAGGACCAGCAATCTGATAAGGAATTGGTTATCTGTGAGACTGCTGCATTCTGCTTTAAATCAAATGTGCTAGCAAATAGATCCTTCTAAAACAAGTTCTGACACTGAAGCGCTCATGTATCTAGAACATCATGTATAGGTCTTGTGTCATCCTGCATGTTGTTTGCATTAGATACAATGCCTCTTAGGGTTGCATTCATATTCACTTACCACCCACCCCTTAGCTTGGTTAAAGATTAAAATAGGCTTACCCCTGCTTAAAAACTATTTTCTAAAAGCTGGGTATTTAGATTAGTATAACTGGAGCAGTTTTTACTACACCTAGGCAAGTCTTAGGTATTAAACTTGTTAAAACTGAGAGTATATCCCTTTTATGCATATTGTTTGGCTAATAAAAGGTTAATATCAGTAGTCAGAAACTGGTAAAGTCCTTCTCTAAAATGCAGTAATGAAACTGCCTCGCTATTGCATTCTCCCCTTAGATATCATACCTTAGATTCTAAAGTTGAAAGACCTTACTTGTGTTTGATTCATGCTAATTATGTGCATAACTTGTGGAGGAATGTTTGAGCCTCATATTTGCCTCTATGTGTTTTCCCATATTTGCACTCCTAATTGTCTTTGCTTCTCGTTAGAATTTTGTCCTTTAAACCTAGGGGTTTGCCTAGTACCTCCCTTTAGGATAGTAGTCCTAACCTCCTCCGGGAATGATAGGATGGTACGGGTAATATCACGCAATAGAGTTCGTGACCAACGCATGTTTTAATTACCTTCACGGGGTGGGAAAGGGTGGTATATGGATATGATGACCGGTGCGCTAATACCACGTGTAGCCCCTCTCCGAGGAGTGTCTATCGGGTATTGCATTGATGTGATCCATATTTTTTTAAACCTAGGATATATTTTATATCAAATGTTTTATGTGATTCTTTCAAAATTTAATAACTTCAATCCCCTCTTATTTGAGCCTTACTTGTTATTTGCTTATTGTCCAAATTCAGGAAAACCATTTGGCCGGGAACCACAGTTGTGGATCCTGAGTGGTGCCTAATACCTTCCCCTTGGGATAAGATCAAGCCCTTACCCAATCTCTAGTAATGCAAACTAGTCTCATGAGTTGATTACTCTAGGTGCCCTAGCGCACCTTAAAATCGTTAGGTGGCGACTGTTCTTTTAACCCTCTTCCTTTAAAAGGAGTTGTCAGAATGTCATAAACCCGATCATCCTCCTTAAGAGTGGGAGGGGGGAGGGGGCGCGACAGCATGGCGACTCTGCTGGGGATATCCCTAGGATTATACCATTACAAATTGTTTCGTGAATGTGGACCTTTAATCTTGTTTAATGCTTGCACCCTTTCCTCTTCCTCGTTACATGCCACTAATTGTTTACTTGTTTCAAATATTTATTTTTACATGAACAAAACTAATATGTCTCTTTGTTTTATTTTTTAACTGCTTTCAACCATAGTTTTTGTATTTTTTTCTTTATCGCTTTCCCTAAACATGCAAATACATGGCTACATGTTTAAATGCTTATCTATTGCATACCATGCTCAACATTCGTACTCCACTCGTGCCAAACAAAATACTATAGCAAAGCTTACAATGAGTGGTTGCGTTGTTCCTATATTATTACCCCATAAATTCGGAAAGGCGTATTTGCGGTAAACTAGTCGATCAACGGTGCAGTCGACAGTTCCGTGCCTTCCCCCTTGAGTTGTCCGCTCAAGGGTACCAGTCTAATACCCCGTAGAAACCTTACTATGTTATATTGCTGCATGCATCATGGTCAAACATAGCCATGCAAACGTGTTGTCCGCACAATAGCCTTTAAGATAGCCTCGTCCAAAGTCCACTGGCTTTCCCTAAAACCCAAACAGACACCCTTACGTTATGTGCATTTATTTGGAGAACTAAATGCTTCTTGCTAATTATTGGTGTTAAATAGTCGAGTCTGGCGGGGGTAAGGGCCTAACCTCATTTGTTTTGCAGAAAATAAGGCATGAAGTCCCCAGATTCAACATGGTCACCACTATTCACCCTAATCTACTAAATTTGTATGAGGATCTCCATTCTAGTGACAAAACCCTCGTCAGAAAACATCTGGTCAATCTACCCTCTCTTTTTGATATCCAGCCAAATAAAATGATGATAGAGGTTGCTACTCTATTTTGGGATTGTGATAGGTCCATGTTCTGCTTTGGGAACCTTGAAATGACACCTTTATTAGAAGAGATAGGAGGATTGGTCGGTCTAGCTTGGGAATACCCGGGGTTGCTGATGCTTGAGAACCGCACAAGCAGAGGTTTTCTCAAAATGATGGGTCTAAAGAAGAATCCAGAATTGGTGTGTCTAAAGGATTCGTACATTCCCTTCGACTACTTGTATGAAAGGTACGGTCACAGCAAATCATATTGCTCCTACCAAGACGAGTTTGCTATCACTTCTTTAGGGCATATCCACCCCCGGGTGTTTGTTTTCATGGTTTGCTTTCTGGGATTGATTGTGTTCCCGATGAATAAGAAAATAATCTACACTAGGTTGGCCATAGTAACTAAGACGCTAATGGAAAGGATAGACGGGCAGGACTTCATCATTGTGCCCATGATCATTGCAGATATGTATCGGGATTTAGAAATGTGTCAACGAGGAGCAAGGCATTTCGAGGGCTGCAACTTATTACTCCAACTCTGGCTCATGGAGAACCTCCAAAAAGGTGAATACCGACAAGACATCCATCGAAGTATTTGGTATGACCATATTGCTTTCCATCACCCGAAGCGAATGAACTATATTCCTGACATGTTCTCGCAGCCGGAGAATGCTGAGGGGTGGGTTGAGTTATTTGGTAACTTGACCGAGGATCAAGTTCAATGGATGTTTGAGTGTTTTCCAATAGACGAGTTCATCATTCGACCTCCAGACACTTCATTTCTATTACTGATTGGCCTGAGGTGGACATACCCTTACGTCCGACTGCGAGTTATGAGGCAAGCAGGTAGGAAACAGGTCATACTTAAGGTCGAGAAAATGAGCCATCTCCGAGCAGACTTTCAGAATGATGACAGTCCTCACAAATGCCAAGCTCAGCACCTATGGAACTGCAAGATTATGCTTGAGAAAGACACACCGAGGCAGACATATATCATGTTGGTTGCACCACTTTCTATATTGGTTGCTTAGAAGAAGACCTGGGTGGTCGAATCGAACAAGGGTTCATTCAAGGTCACCGGGTTATAGATGAAAAGGCTGAAGCCCAAGTCAAGTACAACCAACTGTGCAAAAGGATCCGTAAATGCGAGGATGATCACCACAAGATACATGAGTCCAACAAAAGGTTGATCAAGGAACGGAAGGACATGGATATCAGCACCAACAAAAGGCTGGGGTACTTCGAGCGAGGTATAGTTGAACTGGAGGAGAAGTTCATCAAAAGGATCAAGACTTGCCAAAAGGCTGAGGGAGCTGAAGGATGATATCTAGCCAGAACCTACTTGTTTCTGGGACTCCGCGAAATGGGAAAGTTGATCGAGGGAAGCAGGAATGCCGAATCTAGTGAAGGTCCTTCTGGGACCAAGTAGATAAGGGTGTTCTTCTTTGATGTAATAAGGCCTATGGCCATTAGTAACTTTTACTTTCCGCATATTCAGAGTCATTTTAAGACTTGATTATTTTTATTATCAATAAAATGAGGCATTTAACATTTTAAGTTCTCCAAATCAATTTGTCGCTAGGCCTACCTCGTGCACAAAGAGGTCCCCAACTTAGGATGCGCTTTAAATTTTCGCATTACGTGTTTAATTACTGCAATATTTTTTCATAATCTTCACTGACTTAGATACCTTTTGTTTTGTTTTCTTTTAGTTATTATTCCCCTCCCCCCCAAATGGTTAGTTTGTGCATTGTGGCATCATCTGCCTATCGCACAAGATCCAGGGGCCGTCCACCTACTCCTCCTCCCATTCCTCACAAAGGCAGAAACAAAGGCAAGGGTAAGATGGAAGAATACAGCGGTATCGGGAAAGAAAATACGATTGAACAAATTGAGGCTAATGACGGCTAGAGTATTCAGGTTTTGCATGAGAACATGTCACCATTACAACAGAAATTGCTGAAATCTCAAGAGGAGCTCGACCAGGTCCAGAATCTGGCCAATCTGTCCTTTTTCCTTAACGTCCCAGATGTTAACCCCACTCCTCCACAAAATATCCAGAAACAACCAAATCACCATGCACTTCATCATCACGCCACTCCCCCAAAGAACCGAACTCCTCCAGCATAGTGAAATACTTGCCACCACAACACTCTACCTCCGGAACCTCAGAATCACACAAAAGACCACTTACATGCCTACAACAATCCCATATACGTGGAATCTGTGACTCACTCCACCCCTTCTATCACACATAAGTTCGAGTCTGATTAGAAGGACCTGCTTATCAAGAATTTGGCTGAGGAAATTAGAAAGCTGACTAGCCGACTTCAGGGTGTTGAAGGAGTCCAGGGAATTGAAGGTTTGAACTATGAAGACCTCTGTATACAACTAGATGTCGAACTTCCCGAGGGGTACAAACCTCCAAAGTTCGAGATGTTTGACAGCACCGGTGATCCGAGGGTCCACTTGGTGACCTACTGTGACAAATTGGTTGGCGTAGGAAGAGACGAAAGGATCCGTAAGAAGCTGTTCATGAGGAGTTTGAAGGGAGACGCACTGTCTTGGTACATCAGCCAAGACCCTAAGAAATGGTCAAACTGGGTAAGTATGGAAACAGACTTCATGGATAGGTTTAGATTCAATACAAAGAACATACCAGATGTGTTCTAGTTCAAAAACTTTAAAATAAACCCATAGAAACCTTTCGCGAGTATGTTACTCGTTGGAGGTCTGAAGCTGCTAAAGTCAGGCCTGCTTTAGAAGAACGGATGAACAAATTCTTTGTGCGTGCTTAGAACCCGCAGTACTATGAACGGCTAATGATGGTTGAAGGCCAAAAGTTCCCCGACATTATCAAATTGGGAGAGCGGATTGAAGAAGGTATCAAGAGTGGTATGGTTACGAATGTTGAAGTTTTGCAGGCCACTAATAAGGCTTTACAGTCTGTGGTGTGTCTAAGAAGAAATACGTGGGAGCCGTAATGGTTGCACAGCAAGCTAAAACCCCATCCAAATACCAAATCTACCTAGCACCTCCATTCACAGATCAGCCAGCCCCGAACTATCAAGCACCCTCACTTTCTCACCAAGCTCCACCGCCCACATACCAACCTCCACCGCCCACATACCAACCTCCACCACCCACATACCAACCTCCACCACCCACATATCAACCTACCTTACCTAGATATTCACAACCCGCTCCCGTCCACAAAACCTATAATTCCCAACCATCCTATTACCAGTCACCCCCTACCCGTCAAAAATTCCCTAGGCCTCTCGCTAATTTTAATCGTCGGCCTCCAAAATAATACACCGCCATAACCGAGCCTATTGACCAGTTGTATGAAAAGCTCAAAGTTGCTGGTTACGTCACACCTATCCCTACTACCACCCCTGAGAACCCTTCTCAGTGGGTTAACCCAAATAAATCATGTGTATTCTGGCATGAAAGGACACACCCTCGATGAATGCCGCTCTTTGAAGGATAAGATACGATCTTTGAATGACAACAGGCAAAGGAACCTGCTCCAAACGTCCTCAACAACCCTTTTATTAGACCATAAGGGTGGAGGTGTCCACATGATTGAGATAGATGATGATTGGGATCCCGAGGGGTCAATTGGGTTGATCGCAGAAGGCGGTGACCCAATAAAACCTGCAGTCACTCTCAACCCAATCATAGTCCAGATTCAGCCATCCGATAACACTAAGGTGAATATGTCCATTCTACTTGAGTTTGAAACAGAACCACCTGCAAAGGCACCAATCCCAATTGAAGTTGAGTTTGTATCTCCGACAAATGCACCCACAATGTTCGACGTTGAAGTCTTTCCACCCAAAGAACATGTTCCATTTGAAGTGAGGATAGTTGCACCAATTCCGGTGGCGATGTCGACCACACCACCCTTCTACTCATATTCTATCCCTTAGTACTATACAGCCGAGGTAAGAAGGAAAGGCAAAAACAGGTCTGACAAATCTGTCGCAGCACAGGGGATGACAAGAATTCGAAGGGTCTATACCCCTGAGTATTTGGCTGAGTCAAGAAAGCAAGCTGCCAATCGGCCTCCCCTCATTGAAACAAGATCAGATGACCTTTGGAGGAAGATACAAGCTAAGCAGTATTCAGTTATCGACCAACTAAATAAGACGTCAGTAGATATATCCATCCTCTCGTTACTACAGAATTCTAAGACGCACAGAAGTGCTTTGTTGAAAGTGATGAGTGAAGCATATGTGCCGAACAACATCACTAGTGGGGAAATGGCCAACATGGTGGGCCAAGTATTGGAAAGTCACAAAATTACTTTTCATGAGGACGAGGTACCACCTGATGGATTGAGGCACAACAAAGCACTTCACATCACCGTGCAATGCGAAGATTATTTCATAACCATGATTCTTGTCGACAGAGGATCCAGTCTTCACATATGTTCGCTGATAACACTCAAGAAATTTGGTTAAGGGCTGCATGAGATAAAGGATTGAGCGATCAACGTGAAAGCCTTCGATGGTTCTCAAAGTTATACCATTGGGGAGGTCAGTCTATGTATGCAGATGGGACCACCTTGGTTCGAGGTTGATTTCCAAGTACTAGATGTGCCAATATCCTACAATTTGTTGTTGGGGCACCCCTGGATCCATGCTACTGGGGCTGTAGCATCAATGCTGCATCAGGCGGTAAAGTTGAAGCGGAACCACCAAGAGGTGATTATTAATGGTGACGGTAGCAACCCCATTTATAGTCGTTAGACTATTCCGGTGATTGATGGAAAAGGAAGATAGGCGGGGGAACTTACCACCACATTGAACTGGTCAATGCTATCGAAAATGACAAGTAGTGGGATAGCAAGATCGCAAGCATGATGAATTGGTGATGGTATGAGCCTAACAGGGGGCTCGACAAGAACCTTCAAGGGATCTCCAAACCCATCAAGCTCAAGAAGCATGGTACTACTTCCGGTCTGGGGTATGATTATACATGGGAAGAATTTAGAAATTTGTCGCCACCATGGTGCATCATCACTACCTCCTGGAGAAGCCGATACCTCATTAGGAGTAGACCTTTAAGCGGGCCAACATCATCTATGGATCAGATGAAGAGGAAGCACTGGCAGCGATGAGGGATTTGTTTTTGCAAGACAATGATATGGATTGATGTGTTGTTCTTCTTGGAGGAGGGGGAGGAATGCCCTTCCATACAGGCAGTAACCAAGGGCACATATCTCAAGAATTGGTCTATCAGGACCACCAAATCCCGACGAGCCTCGGGGTAGCAAGGCTAAAACAAACATTATTTACTGTTTTATTTACCAAATGATTCCCTTTCCTGCATTTTCAATTCCTGCAATAAGACGTTCGATGCTCAAAATAGTTATTTAATTTATCAAAGCATTTTCTAATTTCTTACAAATTCGATATTTATTGCTATTATTTTTCTCTCATTACTTTACCCATACATCATTACTGTTACTTGTCTTGATGACCCGATGATTGTGACATGCAATGAGACAACGCATCAAATGGACATTGATTAAGAGAAAGATGATATACCCGATGAGATTGTTACAGAGGTAGAAAACTTTGAGAACAGACCTAAGTCCAACCTAGACGAGACTGAGGTTATCAACCTGGGAGATTCAGATAATGTCAAGGAAACACGCATAACCATTCATTTATCACCGTCAGAGAAGAAAGAGTACACAGAGTTTCTAAAGGGGTATGAAGACATATTCGCCTGGTCATATGATGACATGACTGGTCTAAGTACATCTATTGTGGCTCACAAATTGCCAACCAATCCAACATGTCCGCCGGCAAAGAAAAATCTCAGAAAGTTCAAACCTAACATGAGTTTGAAGATCAAAGAAGTGGTCACCAAGCAGATCAACGCCAAAGTTCTCCGGGTAGTTGAGTACCCAACATGGTTACCCAACATTGTACCTGTGCCGAAGAAGGACGGGAAGGTTAGAGTCTGTGTCGACTAGCGGGATCTCAACCGGGCCAGTCCGAAAGATGACTTCCCGCTGCCAAACAGACACATTCTGATTGACAACTGCGCCAAACATGAGTTATAGTCCTTCGTAGATTGCTTCGCTGGTTATCATCAAATTTGGATGGATGAGGAAGATGCCGAGAAATCGGTGTTCATTATGCCATGGGGAGTGTACTGTTACAAGATAATGACGTTCGGTCTAAAGAATGCAGGGGACACCTACATGAGGGCTATGACTACCATATTCCATGACATTATTCACAAAGAGATCAAGGTGTATGTGGACGATGTTATTATTAAATCAAAGAAAACTGCTAATCACATGGAGGATTTGAGGAAGTTCTTCAACAGGTTGAGAAAATACAATCTGAAGTTGAACCCCACGAAGTGTGCATTCGGGGTTCCTACTGGGAAGCTGTTAGGATTCATTGTAAGCCGCCGAGGAATAAAATTGGATCCGTCAAATGTCAAAGCCATTCAGGAACTACCATAGGCAAAGAACAAGAAATATTTTATGAGCTTCTTGGGGAGGCTTAACTACATCAGCCGATTCATAGCGTAGTCTACAGTCATTTGTGAGTCGATCTTCAAGATGCTGAAGAAGGACGCCGCAACTAAGTGGACCGAAGATTGTCTAAAGGCTTTCGACATAATAAAAGAGTATTTATCAACACCGCCGGTCATGGTGCCGTCTGAGCCAGGTAGACCTCTATTGATCTACCTTGTAGTGTTAGATGGGGCTTTCAGTTGCATTATTGGGCAACATGATGAAACAGGGAGAAAAGAGCAGGCCATTTACTATCTCAGCAAGAAGTTCACTATGTATGAGGCCCGGTATTCTTTATTGGAACGCACTTGTTGCGCTTTGACTTGGATCAATCAGAAGCTGAGGAACTACTTCTATGCCTACACAACATATCTGATATCGAGGATGGACCTATTAAAGTACATATTTCATATCCCCATGCCCACTGGCAAGCTAGCAAAGTGGCAAATCCTGCTGAGCGAGTTCGACATCATCTATGTGACCCAGAAGGAGGTCAAAGGACAGGCATTGGTAGACCATCTTGCTGAGAATCCTGTGGACGGAGAATACAAACCCCCGAAAATGTATTTTCCTGATGAAGAGGTGTCATTCGTAGGAGAAGAAATTGCAGAATCCTACGAAGGTTGGAGGATGTTCTTTAATGGAGTAGCAAACATCAAAGGAGTTGGCATTGGAGCAGTCCTAATATCAGAAACCAACAAGCATTATCCAGTATCCGCCAAACTAAGATTTCCCTGCACTAACAACATGGCTGAATGTGAGGCCTGCATCTTAGGGCTCAACATGGCCATCGACATGAACGTCCAGGAGCTGTTAGTGAATGGTGACTTAGACTTATTGGTACATCAGGTACAGGGAGAGTGGGCAACCAAGAATTCCAAGATAATGCTGTATCTACATCACGTACAGATATCCATAACGAGTTCGCCCATGCTTTGGCTACTCTGTCGTCTATGATTCAATATCCAGACAAAAATTTCATTGATCCCATTCTAGTGAAAATCCACAATCAGCTGGCCTACTGCGCCCGTGTTGAAGAAGAAGCAGACGGAAATCCTTGGTTCCATGACATCAAGGAATATTTTGGAATAGAAGAATACCCAGAGCTTGTAAATGCCACTCAGAAGCGCACATTTCGGAGATTATCTAACAATTTCTTTCACAGAGGAGGAATCGTATATAGGAGGACTCCTTATTTGGGGTTGATAAGGTACGTCGACGCAAAAGAAGCATCAAAATTATTGGAGGAAATTCATGCTGGAACCTGCGGCCCACATATGACCGATTTTGTTCTAGCAACGAAGATACTTCGGGCTGGTTAATTTTCGATGACCATAGAGACGGACTGCATCTAGTACGTCCAAAAATGCCAACGCTGTCAGATACATGGAGATATGATAAAGGTGCCTCTGAGTGATCTTAATGCAACAAGTTTTCCATAGTCGTTCGCTGCCTGGGGCATGGACGTCATTGGACCAATCCAGCCTGCCGCCTCCAACGGATACAGGTTCATTCTGGTCGCCATTGATTACTTTACTAAATGGGTCGAAGAAGCCTCCTACATAGCAGTTACTAAGAATGTCGTGGCCGACTTTGTCCGTGACTGCATTGTTTGTCGGTTCGGGGTTCCAGAGTCAATCATCACCGACAATGGTTCTAATCTCAACAGTGACCTGATGAAAACCATATGCGAGACTTTCAAAATCAAGCACAAGAAATCCACAGCTTACAGACCTCATATGAATGGAGTCGTAGAAGCCGCTAACAAGAACATCAAGAATATACTAAGGAAGATGATAGAAAGGCACAAGCAGTGGCATGAGAAGTTATCATTGGCTTTGTTGGGGCATCGCACCACAGTCCGCACATCAACAGGAGAAACTCCCTATATGCTGGTTTATGGTACAAACGTTGTTATTCCAGGTGAAGTCAAAATTCCATCTTTCCACATCAAGATGAAGCCAAAGGGAAGTTGTCTCCCAACTGGCAGGGCCCGTACATGGTTCACATAGTGCTGACAGGAGGAGCACTTATACTTGCATAAATGGACGGAGGAGTTTGGCCAAAACCAATCAATTTAGATGCAGTCAAGCGCTACTATGTGTAACTCTTTATGATTTCTCAATGTTGTAAATTGAACTACGCCTGACCTGATTCCCGTTTAACAGGGGATACGTAGGCAGCCCTATGGCTTCGGTCACAATTCAATAAAATTTCATTTTCCCATAATTGGAAAATGGGGCAGAAATTTGAGGAGGACCCTCAAAATTCTGAAGCAAGCAGTAGTCCAGAAGTATGCACCCAACAAACTGGGGCAGAATTTTGAGAAGGACCCTAAATATTCTGAAGCAAGCAGTAGAGTATTCACCCAACCAAGCAAACGACTCGAGCAAGGCCAGCGGGAATGCGAACAAACCTGCCCCTTTACAGAACTTACTATTTTTCTTTGGATGCAGGCACAAAGGCAGAAAAGATCCCAAAAACATATTATCCACCCGAAGGACATACAGTGCTCAAAGACATGCTCCTCCAACTCGTCACACATGACCAACAGTATTTCCAGCACAAACGATGCTTCAATTATCATAACACTGACAACAATCACAGTGCCTCAATCTATCACTAGCTAAGAACTCCCATATGTATTTTTATTTATTTCATAAGGCTACCATTATGCCTTCCGAGGTTAAAATCTACCTCCATCTGCATCTACATTGCATAAGGCTACCATTCTGCCTTCTGAGACTAAACGTTGTCTCCATCTGCATTTTTATTTATTGTTTAAGGCTACCATTCTTCCTTCCGAGACTAAACGTTGTCTCCATCTGCATTTTATTTATTGTATAAGGCTACCTTTCTGCCTTCCGAGACAAAACGTTGTCTCTATCTGCATTTTATTTATTGCATAAGGCTACCATTCTGCCTTCCGAGGCTAAAAACTGCCTCCTCTTTACTTTTCAAAGAAATCACTATCTTTATCATTATTCACTTTGCTTCCTTTCGGGCTGAGCTCTGCCCCTTTAATTTGCAGGACTAATATCTGTTTTGTCAGCATCATACCATTGCATTTTTCATAGGCTGAAATATCGCCAACTTATCCAAAGGCGTCATCATTCGGAAGCACCATTTTCATGGCCCGAGAACATCATTCCATGGCATGAGGATCTCTTTTATCAGTTTGCGTATCATTATTCAAAGGAATCATGGTTCGGAGGCACCATCCTCATTGCCCGAGAACAACATTTCATAGCCTTCGAATCCCGCATCGATTCATGGCCTAGGACATCATGGTCTAAGGACAGCGTCCCCAACCGTCCAAAGACAACATTCATAGTCCAATGGGAATTTGCATCATGTTTAAATTA
>ML309818.1:0-32234 GCA_005239505.1 Nicotiana paniculata | reverse complement strand
ATATATATATATATATATATATATATATATATATATATATATATATATATATATATATATATATATATATATATGTACAAGTTATGGTCTTAACGAATCAAATGAATAATGAATGTATAAATTCTATCCTTGTAGGGGGATCGGTGAGAATGTCAATAAAGGGCAATTTTAGATACTATTTATGAAAAATAGAAAGAAAAATACCATGTAGCATTCTAATTTCTACCGACCATCGAAGCACAATTAAGAAACGCGTGTGTTTAATAATTTAGGTAAGTTTGAATATAAACTAGCCTTGACTATTAGTATATAGCTTGCAATTTGGGGCTCTAATTAGAGATTGAAAGGGTAGGAGCTAGCTTTTAATTTAATTGTGTTAAATCATGCAATTCATAAGAGCACATTAGGGAGGAATTTAATTGTGCCAACTCCATCTTTTTAAGTTTGACGTTAATCAATACCTCACCATTGCAACGTATGGTGTGCGTCATAAATTGTTTATGATTTTTGGCCTATGGAGTACATGATTAGATGCAAATTTTCTGTTTTTTCTACTAAACCAAGTCACTCTTAATAGCCGGCCACATTCATTTGCAATTTTTCTATCTTTCAAAGTAAAGCAAGTCATTTTTATACATTGACCCTTAATTTTATTTGTTTTTAAAAAAAAAAATTATTATTCATTTTAAACACACAATAATTCCCTCCGGTCAAAGGTCGAAAATGATAATTACACCATATAATTAGATGATCGAACATAGTTTCAATAGTCAATGGTTCATGCTGTTTAGTACTTTTAAGAAGATTATTCTTGAAATTATTTGCTTATTAACAAAGATATGCATAAAATTAGTACTCCCTCAGTTTCAATTTAGATGACATGTTAATGACATGTTTGCTTATTGAGAGTCAAACTGCGTGAAGTTTGACCAATATTTTAAAATATATTTTTTAATCATATTAACATGAGAAAATTACAATTTATAGTACTTTTTGTATAGTTTTTGAACATTTTAATTTTGATTTTAAAATATTGAGCTAAATTAATTCAATTTAGCTTCAATGTTTAGTCAAATTAACTCTCGATGAGCGACTAAATTGAAACAGAGGGAGTAACTATTATATTTTTGTTATAAATAGAATTTTATTTATGGTTAATGTCTATATTTTAGAGAGATCTTAGGATTTGTTACTTGGTGGCTAAGTCACTTTTCCCCGATAAATAGAGAGGTTCTATTTCATTGTAATTGATCACAATCAATAAGAATTCTCTATCTACTTTTATCTGCAATATTCTTCTTCATGATTAAATTCTGGATTTAAGGTAAATATTTTACTTTATTTTTCTTTTTAATTTGATTTTAAATAAGCAAAGACAATAAACTTTGATTATAACTCTAATAGAGTTCGCAAGAAATTATAATCACCCGAAGTGGTAAAATTTCTATGCGTTGCCATGATCAAATTCATGTATGATTGTGGACAAAGAATTGAAAATCCGTGCCATTGAATTTGCTTCATTCTCATTCCCCTTAAGAGAATGTGATAGCATGTGATAAGTCTAAAAGAAGACAAAATTATTACCGTGAAGGTATCAATGGACGTGGACGTGGCAATAGACAAAATTATAATCGTCATCATCGTGATAATGAGAATAACAGGGATTCTCAAATAATCCTTCACTCTGTGAAAGTAATATTTGTCATCAATTTGACATGAGATTTTGTAAAGCACATATAGATGATTATGATCTATTCATGATGTGAATGTGACAACATCTGATTTATGAATACATATTCATTCATGATGTGAATGTTGCTTGTTCTCATTAATTAATATACCAACTAAAAATTGGGATTGAATCCCATGAATGCTGGAAATATCAAAGGTGAATATGGGCTCATTTACCTGCCATGTATACCACATAACATGCATCTATGAGATGGTTACATGTGCGACTATTATTAACCCGCAACCTGGTGTTTGCGAGGTAACTTGCTCAATAATTTAATTTAGAGCATAATTTCCAGATTTTCTATTCAAGATAATTTATCTTGATAAGTTGGTTTACATCACAACTAGTTTAGCAAAATGATTTATTGAGTGCCTCCACCTAATAGTTAAACTATTGTTTATGAGAACAAAATTATTTATATCAGTTTGATATACATTATATATGAAAGTATATTACATTCACCTCTCACAAGTGGTTCAGGGTCAGGAACTAAATAATTCTATCTTATTATTATTGATGTGCTGTGTATATTTTGATTAACACCATAATGCACAAAGATGGGTTCTCAAAATTGAGGAAAAAATTTAGTTTTTCTAACATGAGGGGGAGACAAAATAAACAGTTAAGAAAAAGTTTCGTGGAATGAATTATCATTTGTACTCTAGATCCTTGAAGATAATATAAACTTGAAGTTCATAAAAGGATAATTCATCTGCAATGCAAAGCATGCTAGACGCATTTGCTGACCCAAAGAAAGTAAATATATTCTCACTGCAAATACTCATATTAGAATAAGTCCTAGAAGGACAATGTCTATGATACGCTTAAAACGTATAGACAAATCAGTTTCAAATAATATTCTTGATAAAAAAGATGAGCAAATGATCAAAATGATCATAACAAGGAGGCAAGTGATCTAGAAGATCACATGACATAACACTTCATAAAATCTCAGGAGAGGTTCAAGTACCTGAAAATATGATTAACAAGAGGTCTCTATGTTATGTCTTTATGAAAAAATTATTGGAACTGATATAAAATGTTCGTCGACGACATATATCATAGCGCTAAGTATAGATGAGGATCTTAAGTTTATCGAATATAGACAAAAAAAAATATTGGCCAAATAGAAGAGACGCAATTCGAACAGCATTGGTTTCATATGAAAGACAAGTATTTGGACATGCAGTTCAAACACTTAAACATATAAAGTCAATGATATGTGCAATCAGTTTTTGGTATCTTATTTGTCTAGCATGACATGAAAACTTGATATGCATCTAATTAAAGTCTATTATATGACTTATATGATAATCCTTGAAGGATTTAAATCGCTTAAAGCATATACAATTTTTGGTCTTGAAGTACCACATCCTACGTGCAATTTGTGCAATGTATCTTGCTATAATTATATGCATGATAATGTGATAGCGAGAATTTTTCCCTCTATGGAGATATTGAAAAGGTTATTCCACGACATTATATATATACAAGAATGAAAATTTCAAGGTGCAACATATTCTTTCAGGTGATAATATGGCTGATTTGTTCACCAAATCTCTACTAATGTCAATCTTCAAGAAGTTAGTGCACAAGATTGGGATGCGAAGGATCAAGGATGTGAATTGATGCTCTCATCAGGGGGAGTTAATATGCGCTGTACTCTTTTTCCCTTACAAGATTTTGTTCCATTGGATTTTCCTTGCAAGGTTTTTAACGAGGCAACCAAAAGGTGTATTAAACATGTGTACTCTTTTTCCTTTTCTAGAATTTTTTCCCACATGATTTTATTTTAGTTAAGGTTTTGACGAGGCACATAATCTATTGAATAGACATTCAAGGGGGAGTGTTATAAATAGAAGTTTATTTATGGTGAATGTCTATATTTTAGAAAGATCTTAGGGTTTGTTACTTGGTGGCTAAGTCATTTTTCCCTATAAATAAAGGGATTCTATTTCATTGTAATTGGTCCCAATTAATAAGAATTCTTTCTTTACTTTTCTCTGCAATACTCTTCTTCTTATTTTATTATTTTATAACAATTTTCTATATATTGGAGAGTATTCTCACTCTGCTTAGCACGTATAAGAAGAGAAGAGACAGAGAAATCTAATTTGAAGATGGAAAGAAACACTTCTGTCGTGCCCCTCTTTACTCCTTACAATCTGGGGAAATTCGAACTTTCTCATAGGTCAGAACTACGCTGTACATGCAAACCTTAATTTCATTGTTAATCTTTGTTCTTATATTTTTTAGCCTAGTAAGAATTAGCTCTTTAAACATATAAGTAACTAGCTTAGCTTGTATGTAGAATCTGACCTTTGAAATTAAAATAATATTCCAATATATTGCAGAAACACACAATAATATCCCACAGCAGCCACATGCTCCTGAATATTATGCTCAAAGAGCTACTAAGGGAGGTCCTCATTTCTGAAGCAGCTGCTGCATCCGATATTTCTCAAGGGTAAATTACCACAAATAGAAGCTAAGATCATTTATATATAGTATGTATTTCTAGGGGTACCGAATGGGCGGGTTCGGTCAATTTTGGGCGGGTCCAAACTGGTTGAGTCAATAACTAGGGGTGAACGACCCAAAAGTTACTTGAGCTAAGATAGACTGAGACAAGATGACTAAAATTTGGTCATAGCCCGACCCGCCTGATTTCTTACCAAACTTTAATTAATATGTGTTGTTCATATAAATTGTATAATAACTAAATAAGACTTTTTTTTTCTTTTTTTGTTGTCATATATAACATATCAAACAAAAATAATTATTTCTTAGATATTTTGACAAAGTTATTCATGGATCAATTTGGGCTAAAAATCGGCCCAACTTTAAATGGTTGAGACGGGTTGAGTCAAGGTAGACTGACTTCAATAAATGGATAGGTCAATAACCAACCTAACCTTAGACGAGTCGGGCGGGTCATTTGGCTTTGGGCCAAATTTGATAGCCCTGTGTATTTCTAGAGAAATTTTCACAAACCACTATTGTTTAGTGGTTATTAGCTAGCTATAACTACCATTTACTAAATTACTTCCTATAACTATGTTTTCAGTTGTTATAGAGTGTATTCGATGTATTTAAACTACTGTATTCATGAGTACAGTAGCAAAACTCGGCGTGAAATAGGGGAGTCTAGCTAAACAATGGTTGTGTTCGATTGTATTCGACTGTATTCGCAAGTTGTATTTGTGAATACAGTAACGTAAACTGCATAAAAATAGTTTTTTCAGCTGTTTAAAAACGGTAAGTGAATCAATTAACGCAATAGACTCCTAATATAACTCAACTAACTCAATTATAACACGCAGAATCTGTATTTCACGTTAAAGAAAAGATTTTTCAACCGAAAAAGACCACAAAACAGAGCAATCTCTAGATTTTCAATCCCTCCTTTTTCTGTTGCTATAGTTCCGTAGATTTTCAAAACATGTACTCATTTTAGATGAATACATGTATTTGGAATACATAACATATTCATAAGTACAACAGTGAATGTCTTGTAAATACATCTAAATACAACTAAATATATCTAAAAACAAACAGTGAAAGTCATTGTAATAACTATTTATCAGTAAAATACAGATGAATACATGTATTTGAAATACATAACACATTTATAAGTAAAACAGTGAAAGTCATCTAAATACATCCAAATATATCTAAATACATCTAAACACAAACATTGAAAGAATTGATTCTTTCGGAAATTTCTCAAATTGGGCTTGTTTCGATGTGTCATTGCATATTTTTGTTCTCTTTTCCGCAACTGTATTTGCTGTTGAACCTGCAAATACATGTTTTGCTTGAGTGATTTACAAATCGAAAGATGACCCTTCGAAATTGAGTGCTTTGGTCGGTAGACCTCGGATAACCCTCTTATAAGGAGTTGAATCAGCCATTGGAGAAGAAAATCCGAGTTTTCTCTAAAAGGATAACAATGGTGATTGTTTCTACAAAAATAAGTACAGATATACAGAATAATACATGTGCCAGCGAAAAACTAACAAGTTTAACGCATACCACAACTTTTTTGGGCAAATAATTTTGACAGCCATATGTATTTTTTATCACGCCCAACTATGTCTTATAAAAAGACTAAGCGGACGTTTCAAATAGAATCTGAGTATTTCGCCCAGAGTCGAATCTCACAGGGAATTAACCTATCAATTATCGTTGTTAGACTCACTCGATTCTTCGTAATCAACTTTCCAAAGATTATGAATATCAATTGTTGGTGTTTCTACTAACTAAAACTGAATGAAATTAATTAAACTAGAATATAACTATTGTTGGGTATTAAACAAATGCGAGAAAGATCTAAGGTTATGATTTCCCCTGTTGATGGAATCCCTTCTTGTATATTTCATATAGTTTGGTCTAATTATCTCTATCGATCATGAGCACTCTTGTTACCGTAAATCTCTCCCGAGTAATTACAACAATTTACTAGACGCACTCTCTCGAGTTACGCTAGCTATCTTTTATTATAGCTCACTTTAGATTGCACCCAAGGTATCGTTATCCCTAATCCAACCTTTAAACCCTCGGTTATGGATCCCTCCGATACTTTGAGAGTGGTGTTGTTCAACAACTACCTAAATATGCACTCTCTCCCGAGTAGATACACACTAAATAGGCACAACTAATTGAGGGCCCTTCAATCAACTACAACAAGAACTTAGTTGAAAAAATAGAGATTAAACCGGGCATACTATATTAATATAACTAGAAGTTCATCCTTCAACAGGTTCCACCAAAACCTTAGACTAAATAAATTAGCTACTCATAATTGT
This sequence comes from Nicotiana paniculata, assembly GCA_005239505.1. NCBI lineage: Eukaryota > Viridiplantae > Streptophyta > Magnoliopsida > Solanales > Solanaceae > Nicotiana > Nicotiana paniculata. Next base: position 25,691 of record ML309818.1, on the reverse strand, counting down.
GCTGATAATAACAACAAGAGAATTCATCATAAATGGGAAAAACACAAGGAAGAAAGATGAAACTTGATGCCCAATTGTACTCCTTGCCTCTTGCCTCTCTTTGCCTTGAACAAGACCTTAAAACCTTGATAATCCTCTCTCTTGGGCGAGTTTAACCTTATATAGGTTAAGTGGAATTGTCCCAAGCTTCCAATTTTACCCCTGAAAATAACGTGTGTGAACTGGACTAGCGCGGTCGCGCTACTGGCGGCGCTAATGGCTAAATGTATTGCCTCTGATCGTTGGGCTAGCGCGGCCGCGCTAAGGCCGCGCTAATGGGACTTCATTCTGCCTCAAACACTTGGACTAGCGCGGCTGCGCTAGTGGACTAGTAGTCTGCCTTAGCAATTTTCTTCCTTCTTTTCACACGCTAGAAACTCCAAGGGGTCTTTCTCCTTCAATTTGGCTCCAACAACCATCCTAGATCCTCATAAGCACACTTTGCTCCTGCGAAACATAAAATCCACAATTAGAGCCATTTTAACATCATTTAACATTCCTAAGACAGTGAAACATCATTAAGTTGGAGTATAAATATACGCTAAACTACGTGAATTTAGCCTTTTATCAACACCCCACACTTAAATAATTGCTAGTCCTCGAGCAATCCACCCTACTCTACAATGTCCCTTTCATCAAGTATTTCCCTAATGTGTCACACCACGAACATATTACAAAAAGTTGTACCTAGCAATGTAACGTCCATGCCTCAAGAGTCGACTCTCACATGTCATGCAATATTCTTACTTCCTCAAAGTACTCTACACAGAGGTCAAGACTTACCTTTCCGTCATGAATCAAGTGCCCTCACATCACACACGAGAGTAGATCCACAAGAATAATATTAAGAACAAGTAGGAACTCAAAGAAAAATAATTCACTCACTCTCGGAAAGAACATTCATATGCCACAAAGATGCACCATAGGCTTGCCCGTAGTGTAATAATCTACTAATCGAGCCCATTCAGTCTAAGATCAATTAAGTCTTCATTTGGTTGTAGTGTAGGCTAAGGAACGGGTAGGATATATTTAGATATAGTGACTAACCTCCCTAAGCACTTTTAATACATTTACTTTCGCTTTCAGACCATATTTATACCAGGCCAGACATTCCACCACATTTTTCTTTATATTACCTCCAAATTTACTTAGGTTAAATTATATCACTTCACCACTTATCAAGAACTGCATTTATTTATTGTCCTTTTCTCTTCTTTTTTTTCAAGTGGCACTTATTCTTTCATTTTTTTTCAAAAATTTGCACCTTTCTTTCTATTTCTTTGATTCCACTCAAAAACTAAATCACCACCCCCACACTTTGATTTTTACATGTTCTCTAACAATTCAAGTGCTCATGAGAGGTAAAGTGTTCAAACAGATAGCCATTCAAACAATTGGGTAAGGTTTGTAATGAGGTTGCCAAAGAAACAGGCTTATAAGCTCAAGGGGGTTAACTATGATAGATTACAATCAGGTGGGTATACTTTATATCTGTCTTAACAAAGAAATGCCTATATCACTTCTAAAACTGAATGAAGCTATTATTTCGCTTTGCAAACACACAGGGCAAGTTCTAGGCATCGAATGTGGAGCATAGAATACAATGCAATACACCTTACACGCATATGGCACATGAATCACACTAGATTGGTTTATCAAGACACTCTCACTGAGTTTTCAAGTTAGTTACAACATACAAATTTAAGGCAGTCCACAAGAATCAACAATAGCCTAAGCGTCACATTCTAGGGTATTTTGTGTTCGGGTGTAACAACACTAAGGGGTGCTTTTCCTATTTCATCTCATCGCCCAAAATACCTAACAACTAAAAAACAAAATAATAAAAAACTAACTACATCCGGTTCAAGAAAAACCCTTGGAAAAGAACTGCAGTCAAAAGAAAAACCAAGGGGGGGGGGGGGTTGCTACACTACCTACAAAAAATAAAATCTTTTTGGTATTTTCTTTAGACTAACTTCCCTCAAGAAAACTGCCCAAGTGATCCATCATCAGGAAGAGTCCACTATATATATATATATATATATATTTTTTTTTTTTTTTTTCTTTTTTTTCTTATGGTCGACTTGGACCCTCAAGAACCCCGTCGAAAAGGGATCCATCGTCGGGACAAGACGATTTAATTAATTATACTACTACTACTAAAAATCACAAAAAATAACAAAAGCAACCAAACTCAACAAAAGCAACAAAAATCAAAAGAAAATAAAAGCAACAATTAACAATTAGTTCCTACGTATGTACATATACAAGGGAGCATTCCCCCACCCCACACTTAAGATGAAGACATGTCCTCATGGCAATCAAAATAAACAAAGAGAGGTAGACATGTCCTAAGCCACTGCATCAACACGCATACCCAGGTCAGCGACCGAGGTGCGTAGCCCAGCCATGTCCTGTTCCAGAGTGTGCAACCTATAACTCTGACGGGCTCTAGACGGGCCTCCAACAACAGCAGCCTGGACATGAGTGGGCATCTCCTCTCCCATTTCTACTTGCTCATCCTCTTCCTCCTCTTCAGACTCGTCCTCCTCGTCATCACCACCAGCCGCCATCGTGTCTTTTCCAGTGGTATCCTTGTCTACTCGGAAGGCGTATTCTTTCGATACTCTGCCATCTACCGCCAAATTTCCCGGCACCCCTGCTGCAAGGCATAATCTAGTGACGATAGAGGGGAAGAAGAAGCCATACCTCTTAACTCGGCAGCGAACAAACATCTCCCCGTGTATTAGCTTGGCCACGTCAAATATGCGGCCCGTCATGAAGCACCAGATCAAACACGCAAGAGGAGAATTCACCTCCGAGGTGTTATTTGATGGGATTAGGCAGTTATTGATCAGATAGAGCCAACACTTCGCTTCAAAGTGAGTGTCGATGAGTGAAACTTTTGCCCGTACTTATACCACTGAATCTCCTTCCCTGGGGAACAGATGATCAGAAGGAATTTCGTCCACTGAGTGAAGCGTCAACCATACACCTCATAGCTGTCGTCCATCTCCGCTACAGGACCTGGCAGCCGGTAAGACCTCCGAATGGATTCCATCATCCACCGGCTTCTTCCTCACGGTTACCACATAATTCCTGTGCTCCGAACTATTTACATAAAACTCTCTTACTACCATCGCATTTGTATCATCTGGCTCCTCAAAGAACACATCCAACTGACGCCGCATCAGCTCAGCGTACATCCTTGGGCAGTCACACCGGAGGGAGTCTGTATCTATGCCACGTTCTGGTATTGCCACCTTCGATTCTTTTTCAGCAAACCGGTCCTGAGCCTTAGCGGATATGAACTTGTTGCTATTTTAAGGCCGAGTATCTGTGGACGCTCATGCCCTCGATGATCCTGCTTGTCTTCTCGATGAAGATCCGGTGGCTTGACGTTTCCTGGAGGGTTCCATTGTACCTGCAATAAGGACATCATTAGCGCAGCACAACGAGGTGACCCAACTGTGGTTACTCAGACTTCACCTTACAGTTGGTCACAATAATTTCCTTTCAGTGGGGCATTTACACAAACACTTGGTGGGCATTATTCACCGGAGCCCCCAAATTAATCAAGTTGAAACTCCAATCACCACCACAATTTCCCAAACTTCACCCAACTAAATCAAGTCATACAACACCCCAAATACCATCACCCACAAGTACTACACATACACTACCAATTACTTCTACTAAACAAGAAGAAAAACTATTATTTTCAACAATGGACAAAGAAAAAACTACAAAAACAAAAATAGTAAAGAAAACACATACCTGTGTGTTAAAGGAGTGAGAAGTGGAGAATTAGGTTATGGTTGGAGTGAACAAGAGAATTGGAGCGTGTGAGAACTTGGGTATGGGTGGGAAGAGTATCCTTAGAAGAAGAAGAGTAGTAGACGAAGAAGAAGAAGAAGAAGAAGAAGAAGAAGAAGAAGAAGGGTTTTAGGAGAAGTGGGGGGAAGTGCAACGGGTGTGGGAGACATGGGGGAGGTGGGTTAGGTTTGGGTAATTAGAAAAATTAAAGGCCAAATAAAATAATTAAAAAAAATACAAAACTTACTTGGTCCGCGACGGTGTTAGCACGGTCAGTAGCGCGCCCATAGCGCGATTGCGCTAGTGGAGACAGAAAAGTTGGCCATATGCGCGGCCACTAGTGCGCCCGCGCTAGTGGCGTCGAGACGAGACAGAAAAGTATGCCATATGTGCGGCCACTAGCGCGCCCGCGCTAGTGTCTTTGGGACGAGGCAATGCACTAGGCCATTAGTGCGACCACTAGCACTCTCAGTAGCGCGGTCGCGCTACCCCGAGCCTCAAAATACTTCACTTTTTTCTGAATTTTTCCTTGGAGTGGCTTGAGTCTACCCTCGCCCACGCACACCTGCATATGTTAGTACTTACAACAATTCAACTACTCATCCCCTACACTATAAACATTAAACATTGGGTTACCTCCCAACCATGGCCTAAGTTAATGTCGTGGCACGACAATTATAACTAATCAATGGGTTGCCTCCCATGAAGCGCTTGATTTAACGTCGCGGCACGACGTAGAATGAGCGTATTTAAGGCTCGCTCGACCTCTGAGGTTCAGCAAGATGCATCACAGTAACTTCCTTGTTCTCTTCCATACCCACATACGGTTTTAATATATGGCCATTAACTCTAAAGGTGTGGGAATCTTTTTCAGAAGCAATCTCTACAGCACCTGAGTGAAACACTTCGACCACACAAAATGGTCGAGACCATCGTGAGTGTTGAGTTTACCCGGAAATAGTCTCAATCTTGAGTTATATAGCAGCACCAGATCTCCGAGTTTGAAGTTTCGATCCACAATGTTCTTATCGTGTAACCTCTTCATTATTTCCTTGTACAGCCTCGTGCTTTCAAAGGCAAGATACCTGAATTCATCTAGATCATGTAGTTTGGTTACCCGACTTATGCCCGTAGCATCAAGATCCATATTTAACTGTTTCAGTGCCCACCAAGCTCGATGTTCCAGTTCTACCGGCAGGTTACAGGCCTTCCCGAACACCAACTTGTACAGTGACATACCAATTGGCATTTTGAATGCAGTTCTGTAGGCCCAGAGTGCGTCATCCAGCTTTTTCGCCCAATCAGTTTTTGTGGCGTTCACAGTTTTAGTCAGCACACTCTTTATTTCTCGATTTGACACCTCAACCTATTCATTTGTCTGAGGGTTATATAGGGTTTCCACCTTGTGGCACACATCGTACTTTGCTAACAGCTTCTCGAAGGCACGATTACATAAATGGGTGCCTCCGTCACTGATGATGACCTTGGGATCCCAAAGTGGGTGAATATATTCTTCTTCAAGAACCCCACCATCACTCGTGCATCATTGGTGGGGAGTTCTGCAACTTCCACCCATTTGGACACATAGTTTACAGCAACAAGTATGTACTTATTGCCATAGGAGCTGACAAAGGGACCCATGAAGTCAATCCCCCATACATCAAACACCTCAACCTCTTGAATCGGGTTCATGGGCATCTCATGACGACGGGATATGTTCCAAGTCCTTTGACATTCATCATAGCCCTTCACCCATTGGTGTGCATCTTTGAACACAGTTGGCCAGTAGAATCCGGCCTCTAGAACTTTAGCCGTTGTTCTGAATCCTCTAAAATTCCCTCCATACGCTGATGCGTGACATGCCTGCAAAATAGAAAATTGCTCTATCTCGGGGACGCACCTCCGGTCATATTGTCAATACAAATTCTAAACAGGTAAGTTTCATCCCAATAATAATTGCGGCAGTCACGATAAAACCTTTTCTTTTGAACATATGAGAGTTCATAGGGCTCTATACCACTTGTTAGGTAATTTGCAATGTCTGCATACCATGCCACTTCCTCCATGCTTGTGGAGAGTAGTTGCTCGTCTGGAAAGGTTTCCAGAATATCCTCTGCTTCCACTGTATTTTCAGCTCCTTCAAGTCGCGACAGATGATCCGCGACTTGATTCTCTGTGCCCTTATGGTCACGGATCTCTAGATCGAATTCTTTTAGTAGCAGCACCCAACGAATTAGGCGCGGATTGGATTCCTTCTTCTCAATCAAATACCTGAGGGCAGCATGGTCAGTGTAAACAATCACCTTAGAGCCGATCAGGTATGATCTGAACTTGTCGAAAGCAAACACCACTGCCAGCATCTCTTTTTCGGTGACAGTGTAGTTCAGCTGAGCTCCACTCAATGTCCTACTCGCGTAGTAAATTGGGTGCATTATCGTTTCTTTCCGCTGTCCCAGCACTGCTCCCACTGTGTAGTCACTGGCATCACACATGAGCTCGAATGGTTGCTCCCAGTCGGGGGAAACAATGACTGGTGTCGTGACTAATCTCTTTTTCAGCTCCTCAAAAGCTATCCTGCAATCATTAGAAAACACAAAAGGGTTTATCTTTTTCGAGCAACTTACACAGGGGGTTGGCGATTTTGGAGAAGTCTCTGATGAAACCCGGTAAAACCCGACATGCCCAAGAAAGCTCCTTATTGCTTTAACTGATGTGGGAGGTGGGAGCTTTGCTATAACATCAACTTTAGAACGATCCACCTCAATTCCTTTACTTAACACCAAGTGCCCAAGACTATCCCCTCTTGTACCATGATATGGCACTTCTCCCAATTAAGCACAAGGTTCGTCTCAATACACCGCTTCAGCACTTGGATCAGATTTGCTAGGCACTCATCAAATGAATTTCCCACCACTTAGAAATCATCCATGAAAACCTCCATTATATCCTTGACCATGTCAGTGAATATGGCCATCATGCACCTTTGAAATGTGGCGGGTGCATTGCATAAGCCAAAGTGCATCCTTCTGAAGGCAAAAATCCTGTAGGGACATGTGAATGAGGTCTTTTCTCTGTCTTCTGGGGAAATGGAAATTTTGTTGTACCCCGAGTATCCATCCAGAAAACAAAAGTGAGACCTCCCTGCTAGTCTGTCGAGCATCTGATAGATGAAGGGAAGTGGGAAGTGATCTTTCCGGGTGGCTAGATTAAACTTTCTGTAGTCCATGCAAATTCTCCAGCCCGTGACGGTTCTTGTAGATATCAGCTTATTGTTGTCATTTTTTACAACCGTCATGCCACCCTTCTTAGGAACACGTTGCACCAGGCTAACCCTCAGTTGCTATCAGAGATGGGGAAAATGATTTCCGCATCCAACCACTTTATAATTTCCTTCTTCACCACTTCCTTCATGTTTGGGTTCAGCCGCCTTTGGTGTTCCCTGGAAGGTTTGTGCTAATGGCTAAGTGTACTGCCTCTGTTCGCTAGGATAGCCGGTCGCACTATTAGGGGCGCTAAGGCCGCGCTAATGGGACTTCATTTTGTCTTAAACACTTGGACTAGCGCGGCTGCTAGTGGACGCGCTATGGACGCGCTAGTGGACTAGCAGTCTGCCTTAGCGATTTTCTTCTTTCTTTTCACACGCTAGAAACTCCAAGGGGCCTTCCTCCTTCAATTTGTCTCCAAGCACCATACTAGATCCTCATAAGCACAATTTTCTCCTACGAAACATAAAATCCACAATTAGAGCCATTTTAACATCATTTAACATTCCTAAGACAGTAAAGCATCATTAAGTTGGAGTATAAATATACGCTAAACTACGTGAATTTAGACTATTATCAATTTCTATACTTAATAATTGGATGTGAATATTGACTTTAAAAGGTGCCCAAGCATGCCTGGAATATGGAGTGAGGAGCAAGTGGAAGCATGGAAACCTGTAGTGGAAGGTGTTCATGAGAAAGTAGGTGTCTTCTTTTGTCAAATTTGGCATTCTGGCTGCTTGTTTGTCCCTAATCTTAGGGGTCGTTTGGTAGCCGGTTAAAGAGGAATTATCCATGTATTAAAATTAGGATAACTTTATAGATTATTTGGTAAAAAGAGAGGGAAAAAAATAATCTCCACATAGAAGCTAGCATAAGTTATATAATGTTTGGTTGTTTTTTCCTCTTTTACATAAAATGTAGTATTGCTAATACAATGTTTGGTTCATATTTTTCTCTTCTGCATAACTAATTCATGTATAAGTTAGAGGGAATTGTATTAACATATTCGGCGTTGGCTTCTCCCTGACAAGTAAGACTTTAGAATTTATAGTGATATACAGAAACAAAGCATACAGTCAAGGATTTATGATATACTAATTTGATTTCTTTGTCTTATTTTTTACGTGCAGGACCTGATGATCAAGTTTTTGAGAATTCAACACCTCGTCATTTGAAATCTGATGAAGTTCCACTACTAAAAATTCGGGAAAAAGCGACCAAAGATGGTTGCTAAACAGTGAAAAAGCAACCAAAATGAGTCCAACAGGGCTTGGTCGCTATTTTGTTGGTCCTTTTACATTAGGGACCAAATTTGGTCACTAATTAGCAATTAAATTTGGTCTCTAAGGTAAAAGGACCGAATATTCTGGGTATACAATATAGCGACCAACTTTGGTCGCTTTAATATTTGAATAATATAAATTTAACGACCAAAGTTAGTCTCTATAATTAAATTATGTTTTATTTATTTATTATTATTCAAAATATAGCGACCAACTTTGGTCTGTAAACCAAATATTATATTTTTAAATCTGGAATATAGCGACCAAAGTTGGTCGCTTTTTTTTAATTTTTTTTATACATAAGCGACCAAAATTGGTCGCTAATTCTCAGAATTTTTGTTTATTTAACAGAATAGCGACCAAAGTTGGTCACTTTTTAGGAAATTTAGGTTAAGTAGCGACCAACCTTGGTCACTATTTCCCAGGAAAAAATTTTTTAATAGAAAAGCAACCAACTTTGGTCGCTTTTCTGGGTATAATTTTGGTAGAAACTGCCTGTTTTGGCAGCTACACCACCTGCCAGCATACCAAATTTCCTAAACCAACAACAACAACAATACCAACAACAACAACAACACAACAACAACAATAACAACAATAACACAACAACAACATTAAAACCAACATTAAAATCAACAAAGTATAATGTTCAATAGAACTAAAATATTAAAGTAACAAAACTAAGTTAACACTTATTACAAGCCCATTCGAAAACCGGTTCTATTGTCTAGTTCAAAATATATAAAATTACTCAAGGACTGTTTCATTCAACATCATTATCATCACCGTCTGATGAATCTTCATTATCAAGACGGTAATGAGAAGATTCATTTTGTGGAGGACGAGACTAACGATCACGGGGAGGACGGGAGGAACTAGCACGGAGAGGACAGAAGGAACGCTCACGTTCAAATTGAGCCTCTGGCGATGACTCACGAGACCGGGGAATCGGAGAAGATCCAGAAGCTAGGAGAGCTTTGATCTGAGCTTGCATGCCACGGTACTGAGCTTTCATGCCAACGTACTGAGCATCTCTAAGCTTTTCTCTTTCCTTGGCCGCCTCTAGCTCAGATGTGATCTTTGTCATAGTCTCCCGTATAGCGGAGAGTCTCTCCCCACGAAGTTTCTCGCCATGCGAGGAAGTCCCTATTACTTGCATTCCACAGTGATAGCGATTGAACTTCTTAGTAGGAAGCCCGTATACCTTCGCCCATTCTGCACTGCCAGCAGCCTCCATCCATATTCTTTCAGCATCCTCATCCGAAAGTTGGATTGCCTCGCCCGACTCATTAGGTGGCTGACTGCGTATGAATTCCTCCACGTCAGTTGTGAAGCGATCCTATAAGAAAAATTACATTGAATTTGTAACGACCCGACCAGTCGTTTTGCGTTATCGGACCCCGTTCCCCTAAATAAAACTTCCCATAGCGGCTTATTTTGATTTATGACTTGCAGGGACGTGTGGTTCGGGATTCGGAAGCATTTAGAGTGGTATAGAAACACTTGGTTCCTTAAGGTTGGCCTTTAAGGACAAGTTTGACTTCGGTCAACATTTTGAGTAAACGACCTCTGAATCGAGTTTCGACGGTTCCGGCAGCTTTGTATGATGATTTTGGACTTGGGCATATGTTCGGAATGGGTTTTGGATGACCCGGGGGTGTTTCGGCGCCCAATATCGAAATTAGAGTTTCCTTAAGTTTGAAATTTGGTTTGGAACGTGTTTTTGTGTTATCGAGGTCCGAACAGAATTTTGAGACCGGGAATAGTTCCGTTATGTCATTTATGACTTGCCTGCAAAATTTGGTGTCATTCCGAGTAGTATAGGTTGGTTTGGCGTATTGTTAGCGAATTCAAGAAACTTAAAGTTCCTAAGTTTGGTTCTAGGGGTTTTGAGGTGTGATTTTGAGTTTTAGCGTTGTTGCAGGTGTTCCGAAGGCTCGAGCGAGTCCGTATTATGATTTGGGACTTGTTGGTATATTTGTACGGGGGCTCGGGTGGGCCCAGATGCCTCTCGGGCACCAAACGAGGCCAAAAACCAGCTGAAGCAGTTGCTGGTGCACCTAATCTAGTTTGACCGCAGGTGTGGTTGCCCAGTCGCAGGTGTAGACTCCTGCCCGCAGGTGCGAGCCCAGGACCTTGTCCCATTTTCCGCAGGTGCGGTACTTGATCCACAGGTGCGGAACCACTAAAGGCAGTGTGTTCTTTTAAACACGGCAATTGTTCATTTTCTCCATTTTTCTTCCACCATTGTCGACTTAGGGAGCTTGGGAAAGGGCCAATCCACCTAGCTACTGAAAGGTAAGTGATTTCTACTCTAATATTAGTTTAATACATGAAACCCTAGGTAGATTAACCTCCTAATTAGTAAAAAATCAAGGGTTAGAGTAAAAACTTAGGTCTTTATGGAATTTGGGGGATTACCCACTAAACTAGTTATGAAATCATACAAAAATCATGTATTAATGACCCTTAAGGTATGGGTAAGTGTTTCCTTCAAGAATTTCCGGAATCCGAGCATGTGGGCTTGGGGTGTATTTTTGGGGTTTTTCAAAGTAGGTTGAAAGAACTACGTAATTAGATAAACTTCATACTTTTGAGCATAGATTAATTCATGTATACAATATTTGACTAGTTCTGAGTCCTTGAGAGGCGAGTTTGGAGGTTCGGGCGCATTCTTGACCCGGAAAGTAGGATTCTACACGAGGTGAGTCTCCTTTCTAACCTTGTAAGAGGGAATTGTCCCCATAGGTGATCATAAATAATTGCATGTCCTTATTTGCGGGGGCTACACATGCACGAAGTGACGAGAGTCCGTGCGTAGCTACTATTAGGGTAGTTCTAGGACTCACAAGCACGCTTTTATGTGCCTTACGTGTGTCCCTAAATGTATTTGAGTTGAATAGTATCCTTGAATTTGGTGTGAAAGTATTAGGAAGTAATTTTCAAAAATCATATTGCTTAAGTTCTTGTTTTTACGTACAATCTCTGTAAGATTCCTAAATGCTGAAAACTTATGTGTATGTATAAGGCACCCGCGTCGCATGTATGATTCGTGAGCAGGATAGCCCTACTATTATGTCAACCGTGTCGCATGTTCGATTCGCGAGCGTGGTAATAGATGCATCTATGGTTCGAGCCGTTCGACCCTCGGCAGTGCACATTTATTTTCACGATGCTTCGGCCGTATGCTTTCGGCCTATTATGTGTTATATAATTTACTGGAAGTTTGTTGAAATTGTATAAATTGTTTCATGTGAAAAAGGGAATTTAGTACATTATATGCTAGTGAAATTTGACTTGCAAAGGTAATTACAACTATACTTGATATTTTATGTCTTTGTGATTACTACGACTGTTATGTCTGCCTAGTTCTTATTAAATTATGTTATTTAAAAATGTTGAACCTAGTAAGTATCACGTCTACTTCTCGTCACTACTTCTTCGAGATTAGACGGGATACTCACTGGGTACATATCTGTTTATGTACTCATGCTACGCTTCTGTACTTAATTGTACATGCTTTGAGGCAGGTGCATCTGGGAATTTATTCGGAGCTCGTCCCTGACGTATACTTGGCGTGGACTTCTCGGTGAGCTGCTTTCCCTGACGTATCTCTCTGGCAGCACCTTCGAGTTCCTCTTTTCTTTTGCTATGTCTGTATTACTTTTCTTCAAACAGTAGGGCAAACTTGTATTTTCTTTTGGATACTCGTTTCTATTAGATGTCTGTAGACCTGTGACGCCAATTCCTGGCATGCCCACGTAGTGGATATTCTATTCTTTTAGGTTTTAACTATCGGTGGTGATTACTATATTTATTGCTCACTTTTGGTCGTCTTCACTAATTTACTTCGAATTTATGCTTTGAAAGAAAAACCTCTTAAGTATGGTGAATTGTTTTATAAATTAAAAAGGGATCACTAGTAAATTAAGGTTTGCTTTCCTGACATCGAAGTTGGGCGCCATCGCGATCTAAATTGGGATTTGGGTCATGACAACACGGTATCAGAGCTCTAGGTTCACGTAGGTCTCACAAGTCACGGGCAAACCTAATAGAGTTTTTCGGATCGATACAGAGACGTCTGTATTTATCTTCTGGAGGATATAGGGTGTTAGGAAACCTCTTTTTATTCATGTTCTATCGTGCAGTTGATGATTTACTAAATCTCATTCTTGTATTCTCTCACAGATGGTGAGGACACGCGCGGATGACGTTCCAGACCTAGGAGATGTCGTTACCCCCGCTGTCCGAGGTCGTGGCAGAGGCCGGGGGAGGGCACCGGCCCGAGGTAGGGAACGAGGGCGTCCCAGAGCTATTCCAGTAGAACACCCAGCAAATCCGATAGAGAATCCTATCACAGAGGATCAGGGCGAGGTGTCCCCAGCAGACCCTGTCCCAGTAGACTTTATGACAGCTCCAGGCTTCCAGAAGGTTGTGGGTCGTATGATGCGGTTCATGGACACTATGACTCAGGCTGGTTTATTTCCAGCGGATCCTGCCACATCTCAGACGGGAGGGGGATCCCCTACTGCCCAGGCCGCAGGACATGCAGCAGTAGTTTATCAGACTCCGGGTACACTGCCCGGGGGTAGAGCCCAGCCAGTAGCAGCAGCACCTGAGCTCAGACCAGCTGCAGATGGTGATTCGCAGAATTTACTGGATAGGTGGACCCGATTGCACCCTTCTATCTTCGGAGTTGAGAAGGGCGAGGATGCCCCAGACTTCATTGATAGATGCAGGGACAGACTGCACAACATGAGGATACTGGAGTCCCATGGAGTGGACTTCACTACTTTCAGCTTGAAGGCAGGGCCCACAAATGGTGACAGTCCTATGTCCTTGGTAGATCAGTAGGTTCCCCTTCCATCACTTGGGAGCAGTTCACTCAGATGTTCCTAGATAGGTATATCCCACCCTCCGAGAGGGAAGATCTACGATATCAGTTTGAGCAGCTGGAGCAGGGACAGATGTCAATGACAGACTACGAGGCCAGGTTTTCTGAGTTGTCTCGTCATGCCCTTATGATACTTCCTACTGATGCAGAGAGAGTGCAGAGATTTGTAGATGGGCTGCACTCAGGTATTAGGGCCAACATGGCCCGAGAGGTGGAAATAGGGACTCCCTATCAGCTTGTGGTCGAGATAGCTCACCGGATTGAGGGTTATCGTTTGAGGGGCAGAGAGAAAAGTCATCAGGATAAGAGAGATAGATTTTAGAAGATTTCAGAGGTGCCCCAACCAGGGGTAGAGGTCATTCGGTAGAGGCCAGCCTAGCGGGCCTCCATATTCATCTCCTCCACCACCTCCCTGTGGTGCTCCAGTGAAGCCCTATTTCAGCGCCATGCCAGAGAGTTCCTACCATCCACCAGCCATTCAGGGTTCCTCAGGCGGGTATTCCGGTCATCAGGGGTCTTCTAGTCCTTACTTCAGTGCCATGCCGGAGGGTTCTCACCGTCCCCTAGCTATCCAGGGTCCTTCTTCAGGGCAGCAGGCCATGCCACCGGAGATATGTTATGAGTGTAGGGATCCAGGCCATATGAGGAGGACTTTTCCCAGGCTTCGGGGCAAGGCCGTTCAGCAGAGCTATTAGCCTACATTTTCAGCACCGGCAGTTCGTCCACCCAGAGGTGGAGGGCAGACTGGTAGAGGTCATCCCAGAGGTGGAGGCCAGGTAGGGGAGCTATGCCGAACCCTATTCATTCCAGCGGAGGTCAGTCATCTGGTGCTCCAGCTAGATTCTATGCTATTCCGGCCGATCAGATGCCGTGATCACAGGTACTATTTCAGTATGTGGTAAAGATGCATCAGTGTTATTTGATCAAGGATCCACCTATTCATATGTGTCAGCCTTATTTTCTTGTTTCCTAGATGTTCCTCGCGATTCCTTGGGTACTCCTATTTATGTGTCCACTCCCGTGGGCGATTCTGTGGTTGTAGACCGGATTTATCGGTCCTATGTGATTTCATTTTGTGGGTTCGAGACCATAGCGGACCTTCTATTGCTCGACATGGTTGATTTTGAGGTTATTTTGGGCATGGATTGGTTATCTCCTTATCATGACGTGCTAGATTGCCATGCCAAGACAGTTACCTTAGCCATGCCCGAGTCGTCTATGCTGGAGTGGAGAGGTTCCTCAGTTAGTGCAACCAGTCGTATTGTTTCATTCCTGAAGGCTCGACATATGATCGAGAAGGGTTGTCTGGCCTATCTTGCTTATGTGCGGGACACCACCGCCGAGTCTCTAACGATTATTCAGTGCCAGTGGTTCGAGAGTTTGCTGATGTATTTCCTTCAGACCTTCCATGCATGCCTCCGGATCATGATATTGATTTCTGCATTGATTGAGCTCCAGGAACCCAGCCTATATCTATTCCTCCGTACCGTATGGATCCGAAAGAGTTGAAGGAGTTGAAGAAGAAAATTGAGGAATTGTTAGCTAAGGGCTTTATCAGGCCGAGTGTATCATCGTGGGGTGCCCCAGTTTTATTTGTGAAGAAGAAGGATGGGACTATGCGGATGTGTATTGACTACCGCTAGTTGAACAAGGTCACCATTAAGAACAAGTATCCTTTGCCGCACATCGACGATTTGTTTGATCAGTTTCAGGGTGCTCGGGTGTTTTCTAAGATTGATTTGAGATCGGGATATCATCAATTGAGGATTCGGGCCTCTGATGTTCCGAAGACTGTTTTTTGTACGGGATATGGCCATTATGAGTTCCTGGTGATGTCCTTTGGCTTGACTAATGCCCCAGCAACATTTATGGACTTGATGAACAGGGTGTTCGATCTGTACATTGATTCTTTTGTCATCGTTTTCATTGATGACATTCTGATTTACTCACGTAGCCTGGGAGAGCACGAGCAGCATTTGAGAGTTGTACTCCTGAGCTTACGAGAATAGGAGCTATATGCTAAGTTCTCCAAGTGTGAGTTTTGGTTGGATTCTATGGAATTCTTGGGACATGTGGTATCTGGAGAGGGTATCAAGGTTGATCCTAAGAATATTGAGGTAGTTCAGAGTTGGCCACGTCCTATTTCAGCTACAGAGATCAGGATTTTCTTGGGTCTAGCAGGCTACTACCGACGATTTGTGGAGGGCTTTTCATCCATTGCAGCCCCACTTACTAGATTGACTCAGAAGAATTCCCCGTTCCGATGGTCTGACGAGTGTGAGGCGAGCTTTTAGAAGCTCAAGACAACATTGACCTCAGCACTAGTCCTGGTATTGCCTTCCGGTTCTGGGATGTATACAGTATATTGTGACGCTTCACGCGTTGGCTTGGGGTGTGTATTGATGCAGGAAGGGAGAGTTATTGTTTATGCTTCGCGCCAGCTGAAGGTTCAATAGAAGAATTATCCTGTGCACGATTTGGAGTTGGCGGCGATTGTTCATGCTCTTAAGATTTGGAGGCACTATTTGTATGGGTGTTCTGTGAGGTTTATACGGACCACCGCAACTTACAGCACTTGTTCAACAGAGGGATCTTAATTTGAGGCAGCGTAGGTGGCTTGAGTTACTGAAGGATTATGACATCAACATTCTTTATCATCCGGGCAAGGTGAATGTGGTAGCAGATGCTTTGAGCAGGAAGGCGGAGAGTATGGGTAGCTTGGCTTATATTTCAGTAGAGGAGAGACCTCTAGCCTTGGACATTCAGTCCTTGGCTAATCGCCTGGTGAGATTAGACCTTTCAGAGCCTCGTCGAGTTCTAGCGCATGTGGTTGCTCAGTCTTTGTTATTGGGTGAAATTAAGGCTCGGTAGTTTGATGATCCGTGCTTGGCAGAGCTTCGGGAGATAGTGGTTCAGGAGGGTGCCAAGGAGGTTACTATTGGCGAGGATGGTGATCTGAGACTTCAGGTCCGTTTATGTGTTCCTAATATTGATGGCCTGAGGGAGAGGATTCTAGAGGAGGCACACAATTCTCGGTATTCTATTCATCCTGGTGCTACAAATATGTATCGTGATTTGAAGCAGCATTACTGGTGAAGGCGGATGAAGAAGGACATTGTGGATTAGGTGGCTAGGTGTCTTAATTGCCAGCAGGTTAAGTGTAAGCACCAGAGGCCAGGAGGCCTACTCCAGCAGACGCCCATTCCTGAGTGGAAGTGGGAGCGCATCACTATGGACTTCGTGGTTGGGTTGCCTCGGGCTTTGCAGAAGGTTGACGCGATTTGGGTCATTGTGGATAGATTGACCAAATCGGCGCATTTCATTCCAGTAGCTACTACTTATACTTCAGAGAGGTTGGCCCATATCTACATTCGGAAGATAGTTTGGTTGCATAGTGTGCCGGTGTCCATTATATCATATCGAGGTCCTTAGTTCACCTCGCACTTCTGGAGAGCGTTGCATAGTGAGATGGATACCTAGATAGATCTCAGCACAACATTTCATCCTCAGACTGATGGTCATTCGGAGCGTACGATTCAGATATTGGAGGACATGCTCAGGGCATGTGTGATTGACTTCGGAGGTCAGTGGGACCAGTTCTTGCCTTTGGCCGAGTTTGCTTACAATAATAGTACCAGTCCAGCATCGAGATGGCTCCATTTGAGGCTTTGTATGGTCGGCGATGTCGTTCTCCTATTGGGTGATTTGAGCCTGGCGAGGCTAAGTTATATGGCACCGACCTAGTGAGAGATGCTTTGGAGAAAGTGAAGTTGATTCAGGAGAGGCTCCGCACAGCACAGTCCAGATAGAAGAGTTACGCGGATCAGAAGGCGTTTGATGTATCATTTATGGAGGGAGATAAGGTTCTGTTGAAAGTCTTGCCGATGAAGGGTATTATGAGGTTCGGGAAGAAGGGCAAGCTGAGCCCGAGGTTTATAGGTCCTTTCGAAGTATTGCGGCAAGTTGTAGGGGTTGCTTTAACTCCCAGTTTATCGGGATTTCATCCGGTTTTTCATGTATCCATGCTCCGGAGGTACCACACCGACTTCTCTCACGTGGTTGATTTCAGCACTATTCAGTTGGATGAGAAGTTGGTCTACGAGGAGGAGCCAATTGCTATTATTGACAGGCAGAATTGCCACTTGAGATCCAAGAGAGTTTATGCCATAAAGGTCCAGTGGAGGGGCCAACGATTCGAGGAGGCGACCTGGGAGTCTGAGGAGGACATGCGGAGCAGATATCCACATTTATTCAGCACTTCAGGTATGATTATAGACCCGTTCGGGGATGAACATTTGTTTAGAGGTGGAGAATGTAACGACCCGACCGGTCGTTTTGCGTTATCGGACCCCCTTCCCCTAAATAAAACTTCCCATAGCGGCTTATTGTGATTTATGACTTGTGGGGACGGATGGTTCGAGATTCGGAAGCGTTTAGAGTGATATAGGAACACTTGGTTCCTTAAGGTTGGCCTTTAAGGCCAAGTTTGATTTCGGTCAACATTTTGAGTAAACCACATCGGAATCGAGTTTCAACAGTTCCGGTATCTTTGTATGATGATTTCGGACTTAGGCGTATGTTCGGAATGGGTTTTGGATGACTCGGGGGCGTTTCGGCGCCCAATATCGAAATTATAGTTTCCTTAAGTTTGAAATTTGGTTTGGAACGTGTTTTTGTGTTATCGAAGTCCGAACGGAATTCCGAAATCGGGAATAGTTCCGTTATGTCATTTATGACTTGCCTGCAAAATTTGGTTTCATTCCGAGTAGTATAGGTCGGTTTGGCGCATTGTTAGCGAATTCAAGAAAGTTAAAGTTCCAAAGTTTTGTTCTAGGGGTTTTGAGGTATGATTTTGAGTTTTAGCGTTGTTGCAGGTGTTCCGAAGGCTCGAGCGAGTCCGTATTATGGTTTGGGACTTGTTGGTATATTTGGACGGGGGCTCAGGTAGGCCCAGGTGCCTCTCAGGCACCAAATGAGGCAAACAGCTGAAGTAGTTGCTGGTGCACCTAATCTGGTGTGACCGCAGGTGCGGTTTCCCAGTCGCAGGTGCGAAACCGCTCCTGCAGTCCCAGCCTCGCATGTGCCACCCCCAGGTGGGGACCTTTCCCGCAGGTGCGGACTCCTGCCCGCAGGTGCAAGCCTAGGCCCTTGTCCCATTTTTCGCAAGTGCGAGCTATTTCTCTCAGGTGCGAGACCGTAGGTGCGGTCCTTGATCCGCAGGTGCGGAACCACTGAAGGCAGTGTGTTCTTTTAAACACGAGAATTGTTCATTTTCTCCATTTTTCTTCCCCCATTGTCGACTTAGGGATCTTGGGAAAGGGCCAATCCACCTAGCTACTGAAAGGTAAGTGATTTCTACTCTAATATTAGTTTAATACATGAAACCCTAGGTAGATTAACCTCCTAATTAGTGAAAAATCAAGGGTTAGAGTAAAAACCTAGGTCTTTATGGAATTTGGGGGATTACCCACTAAACTAGTTATGAAATCATACAAAAATCATGTATTAATGACCCTTAGGGTATGGGTAAGTGTTTCCTTCAAGAATTTTCGGAATCCGAGCATGTGGGCTTGGGGTGTATTTTTGGGGTTTTTCAAAGTAGGTTGAAAGAACTACGTAATTAGATAAACTTCATACTTTTGAGCATATATTAATTCATGTATACAATATTGGACTAGTTCTGAGTCCTTGAGAGGCGAGTTTGGAGGTTCAGGCGCATTCTTGACCCGGAAAGTAGGATTCTACACGAGGTGAGTCTCCTTTCTAACCTTGTAAGAGGGAATTGTCCCCATAGGTGATCATAAATAATTGCATGTCCTTATTTGCGGGGGCTACACACGCACGAAGTGACGAGAGTCCGTGCGTAGCTACTATTAGGGTAGTTCTAGGACTCACAAGCATGCTTTTATGTGCCTTACGTGTGTCCTTAAATGTATTTGAGTTGCATAGTATCCTTGAATTTGGTGTGAAAGTATTAGGAAGTTATGTTCAAAAATCATATTGCTTAAGTTCTTGTTTTTACGTACAATCTCTGTAAGATCCCTAAATGCTGAAAAATTATGTCTATGTATACGGCACCCGCGTCGCATGTATGATTCGTGAGCGGGATAGCCCTACTATTATGTCAACCGCGTCGCATGTTCAATTGTAGAGCGGGGTAATAGATGCATTTATGGTTCGAGCCGTTCGACCCTCAGCGGTGCACATTTATTTCCGCGACGCTTCGGTTGTACGCTTTCGGCCTATTATGTGTTATATAATTTACTGGAAGTTTGTTGAAATTGTATAAACTGTTTCATGTGAAAAAGAGAATTTAGTACATTATATGCTAGTGAAATTTGACATGCAAAGGTTATTACAACTATACTTGATATTTTATGTCTTTGTGATTACTACGGCTGTTATGCCTGCCCAGTTCTTATTAAATTATGTTATTTAAAAATGTTGACCCTAGTAAGTATCACGTCTACTTCTTGTCACTACTTCTTCGAGATTAGGCGGGATACTCACTGGGTGCATATCTGTTTATGTACTCATGCTATGCTTCTGTACTTAATTGTACAGGCTCTGAGGCAGGTGCATCTGGGAATTTATCCTGAGCTCGTCCCTGACGTATACATGGCGTGGACTTCTCGGTGAGCTGCTTTCCTTGACGTATCTCTCTGGCAGCACCTTGGATTTCCTCTTTTCTTTTTCTATGTTTGCATTACTTTTCTTTAGATAGTAGGGAAAACTTGTATTTTCTTTTGGATACTCGTTTCTATTAGATGCCTGTAGACCTGTGACGCCAGTTCCTGGCATGCCCATCATAGTGGATTTCTATTCTTTTGGGTTGTAACTATCGGTGGTGATTACTATATTTATTGCTCACTTTTGGGCTGCTAAGTCACTAATTTACTTCGAATTTATGCTTTGAAAGAAAAACCTCTTAAGTATGGTGAATTGTTTTATAAATTAAAAATGGATCACTAGTAAATTAACGTTGGCTTGCCTGAGATCGATGTTGGGCGCCATCGCGACCTAAATTGGGATTTGGGTCGTGACAGAATTAGTATTTAAAATTTATAAAAGTTTAAATCAAAATACTTAATGAAAAATGAAAACTTACATGTACAGTCGAGGCTCAGCCCTCGACCCACCTTTCTTGACCCGTCTCTTTCTTCTTCTTGGCAATATGAGTCTCCTTGAATAACTCATCTTGCTTCATTGGATGTCCCAACTTCTTTTCCTGAAAACTCATAAATTTTAGTTACTACACAGAATTTATATACTTTGAAAATTAAAATAAATTAATCAATTACATACCAATCTTTTTTTATTGTCCCTTGGCTGATCGCACCTCCAGTGTGCAAGGAGCCTCCCTTCTCGGATGCGCGAGCTTCCTTTCCTTTTTCTCTCTTTTGTAAGAATATTGCGGTAAGTCATTGCCTTTGAAAATCCTCCCATAAATGTTGAAGCAACCAGCCAGGCTTCTTGTTGAATTGTCTAGCTTTGGAGAAACTACGCGACAACCACTTCCGAGCTTTGAGATTAAAATTTGCAGTCACTTCCGCGCTATAGCGGTGTTCCCATACATACTTGCTCTGTATTTCAAAAGTTAAATATTATATGGAAATATCATAAATATAAATAATTGTACTTCTTAAAAGATCATTTATACCTTAAATTCATTAAAAATTTGCTCCTTCAGCGTGAATGGGAATTCACTCCAACTCGTATATGGGGCATCATAAAGCTTTCTGGTGGATTTTGTGATTATCCTCGTAGTAATATTACTCGGGATGAACCTTCAATTTAACAAAAAAATACATTAATATCTTAGTACAAACTGTACAAAACAATAAACGTAAAAATAACAAATTACTCTTACCCATCACCCTGAGGGACTATGATGATCCTGCCATACTGATCATAATGCACCTCATCGTCAACATCAGCATCATCTTCCGAAACTTGTACATTAGAGGCATGTGTGGAAGGTGTAGGGGGTCAGAGCTACTATCTCGCAGGCGAAGACCTGAAATAGATGGAGTCCCTGATGAAGATGGTTGTGATCCCTGTGACTGCGACATAGCTGGATCGACTGCAAACGGCTGTGACACTGATGGTTGTGATACTGATTCATGTGACCCCCGTGACTGTGACCCCCGTGACTGTGACACGGGTGGATGTGACCCATGTGGTCGTGAGGCAGCTGGATTGTATGACGGACGTACAGTCCTATGGCCTTGTGATGAAAGACTCGGTGTCTGCACAAAGACGTAGGGCTGGTGATGTTGTGGCACCTCATAATAGCCATCGGGTGGAGGATAATACATAGGCGCAGGCATCGGCATCTCTGAAGAGGGTGGAAAAGATGGAGGATTATCTTGTACCCTCCTCTTTCCCTTCCTAGCCTTTTCTCGACCCCGAGAATCAGTAGGGTCATCGTTACCTCGACCCTTTCCTGTCATTTGCATAATATAATACATATTTAGATTGAAACATATAAGAAACTAGCTATAAAATGAGAGTTATTAAAGGAACCAACTTTTTAAAGCTCATCGATGTATTGTTCCTCGTCCGAGAATTCTTCTTCCTCACTAGTTTGAGCTTCATCAGTTGATTCTACTTCCTCATTTTCTATAATTGTTACTTCATCTATATTAACTTCTTCCAATATGTGTACAGGATGTTCCAAATCATTTTCTAAAAACTCGTCCACTATTTGGTGAACACTGGAGATATCATTTTGATAAGCAACATCTAACACATTCTCGACTTCCACCCTACCTATAGGCTTAGTTTTAATTACAACCCACCAATCGGACTTATTCCGCCGCAATGGATAAGGAGCATAATACACTAACCTAACATTATGTGCAATTATGAAAGGATCAGAGCGATCATACTCCCTCGTATGATTAACCTCAATTATGTTGTATTGGTTGTGTACTCTTGTACCTCTTGTTGGATGTGGGTCAAACCACTTGCATCTAAAGAGTATCAATTTCTTATATGGCCAACCTGCATATTCTAGTTCAATTATTTCTTTGAGCACACCATAATAATCAATATCTCCAACTTGATTGCCATCATCTCCTTGAACTCACACCCCGATGTTTTGCTATTTTTATTTTTAGAGCAATCCTCTGTATGAAACTTATAACCATTCACAACGTACTTAGACATTGTTATGACCTAAAGCCCAGGTCCCCAAGATATATCTTTCAAAAATTGATTTACACCATTATTTGGATCATTTACCTACACATTGTTAAAAAAATTCATAAGTTAGTGTAACTTCCAAACATTGTTTACCTACATAGTGTTAGAATATAAGGATAAACTTACAAATTGTTTGAACCACGTATCAAATCCCGTATATACAGCATCATGGCCAAATTGACCCATGAAGTAACTGTGACACATCAAATATTTTTAGTAGTTGCATTGAGATGTAATCACATTAATTTTTATATTTTGATAACTACAAAATCAATACTTACTTGAGAAATGGTACAACTTCGGGACAATTTAGTAACACATGAAGTGTAGCTGACTTGTACTCCATATCACTCAAACTTCTCTTTCTAACATCCTTAGAACATCGGCCTGGTTGATTGAATATGGACATAGGCGGATATAATGGATCATTCACACATTCGACCGTGTTCCTATTGGGCCTATTCCTAGCACATCTCACCTTACTCTCAAAATAATAAGAGCAAAAATGAGAAGTTTCCTTTGCAAGATAAGCTTCGCATATAGATCCTTCAATCATATTCCTCTGCTTCACAAATTGTTTGCATTTTCCAATTGTCCTACATAATTTAAGGTTAGCCAAGAACATTCAAATAAAACAGAAAATTACATGAAACTTATAATATTACCTCTCAAAGGGATACATTCATCTGTATTGAACAGGCCTTCCAAGTCGTGCCTCGTGTACAAGGTGGATAGGAAGGTGTTCCATCACATCAAAAAACCACATGGAAATATCTTTTCTATCTTAGTAGATGTTACACGAATGTTTTGATCCATCTGGAGTAGGTTTTATTCCCTTAATGTGGAAGAACATAAGTCTTTGAAAAACAAACTAATCTTTGTGATGGGTTTCCAGATTCTTTCAGGCAAACCACAAAATGCAATAGGCACTAAGGTCTCCATGAAAACATGACAGTCATGACTTTTCAAATGGCTCAACTTCCCTACCTCCATATCAACTTTTTTTCCAAGATTCGACGCATAACCCTCAGGCATATTCAATTTCGTTACCCAATCACAAATTTTCCGTATTTCTTCCAAAGTGAATGTGTAACTTGCTTTGGGCTTGAATATTTTGCATTGTTTTCTGTCTGCAAGTATAATTCAGGCCGCCTGCAATATTCTTGTAAGTCCATTCTAGCCTTCGGGTTATCCTTTGACTTTCCTTTAACATCCATTATTGTGTTGAACAAATTGTCAAAATAAGTCTTCTTAATATGCATGACATCAAGGTTGTGATGGAGAAGATTATCCTTCCAATAAGGAAACTCCCAAAATATACTTTGTTTCGTCCAATTATGAGTAATGCCATATCCGGGGAATCTATAAGGTGGAGTTTCAGTAACTTTACTGAAGTTCTGGACCCTCTCCCAAATTTCCTCACCTGATAGTATCGGAGGTGGAGAATCATACTCCATTTTGTTCCTTTTGAATGCATTTTTCATCCTTCTAAACTCATGATCAGGAGGCAAGAATTAACGATGACAATCAAACCATGATTGCTTTTGACCATGTTTCAAAGTGAACGCTTTACTATTTTCCATGCAGTAAGGACAAGCTAGCTTACAAGCAGTCATCCACTTAGACAACATTTCATACGTAGGAAAATCGTTAATTTTCCACATTAAATTAGCACGCAAATTGAATTTCTGCTTGGTTGATATGTCATTTGTTTCAACACCATCGTACCACAATTGTTTTAGCTCATCAATCAAAGGTTGCAAATATACATCAATCAAACTTTTCGGATTACGTGGACCAGGGATAATACAATTTAAGAATATATATGGACTAGTCATGCACAACTCGGGTGGTAGATTATAAGGTGTAAGAAAGACAGGCCAACATGAATATGGTGTCGCAGATACAGAAAAAGGCGTGAAGCCATTTGCACACAGACCTAATCGAATGTTCCTTGGTTCACTAGAAAAATCTAGATGTGTCCTATCAAAGTGCTTCCAAGCTTCTCCATCTGAAGGATGACACATAACATCAGGTGGTCTTATATTTTCAAAGTGCCATCTCATATGAGAAGTAGAACTCATCAAAGCATATAACCTCTTTAACCTAGGTATAAGAGGTAAATAATGCATCGCCTTGATAGCGACCATATTCCCGCTGGAAAGCCTCTTGAAACGAGGCTTGTCGCAAAATTTACAACTGTTTAAAGTTGCATCATCTTTATAATATAACATGCAACCATCTTCACAACAATCAATTCTCATTGACGAAAGTCCTAACTTAGAAATCAATCTCTTTTCCTTATAGAAATCACCAGGTAAGTTGATATCAGGGTCAACTAGTTCACTCATAAGGTCAATGAAAGAGTCCATGGCTGCTTGAGAAATATTCCAATCAGATTTTATACTTAGTAATCTAACTGCAACAGACAGCTCAGAGTGCGGACTTCCTTCCCTTAATGGACGACTAGCTTCCTCTGACTGTTCAAAAAAATGTTCTGCGTCATCATTAGGAGTTTGTTCAACATTTTCATTGGTCTCACCCCCAAATTGCATCCCAAAAGCATCCGCAACCATATCATGAATTCTAGGATCACAACTTGTATTCTCCACCGACCTACTACTTTCACCCCGCAACCATGTTATGAAATCTCCCATTTCTACCTTCAACCTCTCCATGATTAGTCCACACAAAGTAATTCGCGATAAACCCCTTCCTATAAAGATGAAGTCTAACTTCCTCCGGTTTTCCAAACCTTATACAGTCGCACCTAACACAAGGTCACCTAATTAATCCTTCACTTTGGTATGGTGGAAGTTTCACTGCACATCTAATAAATTCATCAACCCCTTCTACAAAATCCTCCTGCAATCCCCGCTGATTAGGATAATTCATATTGTACATCCAAGTATGATGTTCTATCTATACAAATAAAACAAGAATAAATTAATTTAGTTAATTCATATCTTAATATTANAAGTTCAATTCATATCCTAAAATTTCAATTCATACACAAAAATTTCAATTCATATAAAAAAGGTTCAATTCATATCAAAAAGGTTCAATTCATAGCAAAAAGGTTCAATTCATAAATTAAATGTTCAATTCATATCCTAAAACTTCAATTTATAAACTAAAATTCCAATACATAAATTAAAAGTCCAATTCATATCCTAAAAGTTCAAT
>MDKI01092009.1:0-26026 GCA_005239505.1 Nicotiana paniculata | reverse complement strand
ACCCACCCCACCCCCTCACCCTAAATAAAAAATATTATTAATAATACTTTCTTTTCATGTTATAGATAGATATTTTTTTTCATTTCAACAAATGAGTATTTTTCTTTCATTATATAAAAAAGTATTTTTTTTTATTTTAACAAAAAAAGTACTTTTTTCATGATTTAAAAAAGTATTTTTTTTTTTCATTTCAACAAAATGAGTATTTTCTTTTCATGATGTAGAAAAAGTATTTTCTTTTATTTCAATAAAATGAGTACTTTATTTTCATATTGTAGAAATAGTACTTTCTTATTCAACCAAGAAAAGAGTATTTTTTTTAGTTATGGAGCACAAATTTTATCGTTATTTTTGCGTAAAAAAGTAAAGCAATACATTAGTTCCTTTGGGTTTATGTGAATTTTTAGAAGAATAATTATTTTCTAAAGCGTAAAAAAGTAAAGTATAAAAAAATATTTTCTACTCTCTAACCAAATACTAGAAAATATTTTTCGAAATTTTTTTTTCACTCACCAACCAAACAAGGGAAAATTAGCAAAACCTTGGCATTCCCAAAATTGTGGTAAATTAGACGTCAAAAAGTTTATATCTTATGAAAACTTTATTTAAGTTTGATGAAAATTACTTATCGACTAATGTTTTAATTTCTTTTTTAAAAGACGAAAGAACTGTTTTTAACCAAAATCAATTGAATAAGCAAGAATATGTTCTCACAAAATTATAAAAAAATATTAACAGAAAACTTAGAGATGAATTTTCATAATAAAAAATCTAAGATTTTTAACAGATAAAAAGTAAAGGGATTACGCCCTCCACCCAAACATTTCCGAACAAATATCAATGAACTTTTAATTCCTTTTAAACCTCTTCGGTATTTGTACATTGGCTGTTTTTTAATATATTGACATATGATTGAGCTGTGGCAATTTCTTTTCTGATTGAATTAGGTATATAATATCAGTATTTTAAATTTTTAGAGACTAACATTTTGTTAATAATAACTCAAATAATTTTTAATATAATATTTATATGACTATTAAAACAATTATTCATTTAGATAGGTACACATGCAATGCACAACATTTTTAAGTTGAATATATTAACTAGATATGAGGACTTCTATGTGGCAGAGTTACTTTTTTTGATTTAGTAGGATCAATAATCATCATTATCAGGAACTAGACTTTTTTCTTTAACTATTTATAATAGAAATATAATTTTCTAATAGAAGATTTACTTTTATAAAATTTATACTCATTGAGACAGGGTATACGCGCATCGCGCGTACACAAAACTAGTATTATAATATTAAAAGCACAAAATTTCTTAGTAAAACATTATTCGTCTTTTTTACCCGTTATAAAATAGATTTCATATTGGACAAAAACGTTTTAATCAATTTATAATATTTAAAACCTTGAAAGCAATTAAAAAATATTTATTAAATCATTCTTTATTTGAACTAGGATCTTTAAAATTTATTTAAAGTGTACCTTATTTAAGTCATTAGACAAAAAAGGAAAAACAAGTAACACCCATAAATTAGCAACTAAACCACAAAATCTTTACCGTGTTTCCTCTCCCCTATTCTTTCATTAATAAAGATACCGTAATCCAATAAAATACTGGAGTATAAATTAATAATTGTTTATATCTTGAATCAATGACTAGAATATAAAACTATTTCTCATTTCAAAGTTGATTTTCTCAAAAAAATTATTTTAAACAGGAATCAAGAAAATAATGCCTGAATTTTGAATGTTAAAAGAAATTAAAACTCATTGGCATTTAGACTTGAGCCAACATGTAAGATATCAAAATACAATAAATTTTAACTTAAAAGGTAACTCCGATGGGCTTGTCGTGATACTTCTTACTGAAATTTTAATTTTAAAACTAAATTCATTAATTTTAGATATAATATTTTACTGACTAATATTTATGTAAATTTTTTTAAAAAAATTATGCTCATTTAGATAGGTATACACGTATTTAAAAATCAGTTTATATTAAAAGTATGAAACTCCTGCCATAATGTCATTTGTCTTTTTATCCTTTAAAAAAAGATAGTAGGTTGGACAAGATTATAATTTAAGTTACTTTCTAATAATTAGGACTTTTAAATCAATTAAAATTTGCTTATTAAATTTTTCTTATTTGAAATACGGATGCAGTCCTAATATTTAAGAGTTTAATTAATAAGTAGTACTTATATAAGAACCTAATAACCTATGAAATCTCCGACAACTTTAAATTTTCTTTTATCCTTTTCCCCACTCGGTTTCGTATAACTATGGCTGATTATGGAGTTTAAGTTATAGTGAAATTGTGATTAATTACTTCAAGTTGTGAAAGCTCACTTCTTTCACCAATAATTCTCAAGGACATCGCTATATATAGATATATATAATGAAGATTCTTTCAAGCTTGAGTCTTCTTTAATTTTCTTCGTGCAATTCGTTTCTTCTTTTCTGGTTGCTAATGGACTGGTGGATGATGACAAGGTTCTTGTCTTCTTTTGTAACGATCTAATCGGTCGTTTTGAGCTCTAGCACGTCGTTCGGTGGTTTGAGGCCATGAGCAGCTTCACTTCAGGTATTATGCCTTGTAAGCATGGTCGGAATTGAAATTCGGGAAGTTCGGAGTGGATTTGGAAAGAGAATTCTCATTTCGGAAGCTTAAAGTTGGAAGAATCTGACCAAAGGTTAATTTTGAGTAAATGATCTCGGAATTGGGAACTGAAGGTTTCCACAGGTTCGTATGGTAATTATGGACTTGGGCGTATGTTCGGATCGGGTTTTGGATGGCCCGGGAGCATTTCGGCGCATATTGTAGAAGGTTGGCATTTTGAAAGAATTTTATGAATTTGGGTTGAAGTGCATTTCAATGTTATTGATGTCCGTTTGATATTCCGAATTTGGGAATAGCTCCATATAGTGATTCTGGTATTGGGAGCGCGTTTGGAAGTGGATTTGGAGATCCGTAGGTCATTCTGGGGTCATTTGGAGAAAGTTAGAAATTTGAAGGTTTTTGAGAAGTTTGACCGGAGGTGAACTTTTTGATATCGCGGTCGGATTCCTATTCCGGAAGTTGGAGTAGGTATGTAATATCGAATGTGACTTGTGTGCAAAATTTGATGTCAATCGGACGTGATTTGATAGGTTTCGGCATCGAACGTAGAAGTTTGAAGTTCTAAAGTTCATAAAGCTTGAATTGGGGTACGATTCATGATTTTGGCATTGTTTGATGTGTTTGAGGCCTCGAGCAGGTCCGCGTTATGTTTTGAAACTGGCGGGTGTGATTGAACAGGGTCCCGGGAGCCTCGGGTGGATTCCGGGTGGTTAATGGATCAAATTTGAAATTGGAGAAAGAGCTGAAGCAGCTGGTGTCTGGTGCGATCGCACCTGCATGAAAAGGGCCGCAGGTGCGGCGTTATGGTCGCAAAGTCGGTCCTGGACCACCTGGGCAAAGGGCCACAGATGCGGAGTTGGGGCACATATGCAGAAGCAGAGAAGGCATCGCAGCAACGGGGTTTGGCACTGGACGCAAGAGCGGTCAAGGCTCCGCAGGAGCGGGTTTTGTTCGCAGAAGTGGACTTGGCTGGGCTTGATGGAAAGCCGTACTTATGATGGGAATGTCCGCAGAAGCGGCTACTGGACCGCAGATGCGAAAGTCGTCTGGGCAGAGGGTTCCTTTAAAAATCAGGATTTGGCCCATTTTCACTCATTTTCACTTGGTTGGGACGATTTTGGAGAGCTTCAAGGGGAGATTCTCATCAAGTATCGCAAGGTAAGTGATTCCCACCTATTACACGTTAAGCACATAGTTTGTAGAAGGATTAAAACATGAAATTAGTAAAAATTATGTGGTTGGTAGAAAATCTAGAATTTGATATTTTTAGAATTTGACCACAAATTTGGACATGAAACTGAGAATAAATTATATATTTGAGTTCGTAAGGTTATGGGTAAAGTTTATCTTCGAAAATCTTCGAAATCCGGGCATGTGGGCCCGAGGGTGATTTTATCGACTTTTCGGGCGGAGTTAGAAAATTTTATAAATTGAATTATAATAAGTCTTAGAGTGTGTATTTATGGATTGCACGCTTATTGGCTAGTTTTGGAGTGATAGGCATTAGTTCAAGATGCTAGAAAGGTGTTGGAGTCGGTTATAGAATTTCGGAGCAAGGTGTTGACGAGAGTCCATACGTAGCTACTAGCTATGCTATGTCCGGGCAGTTTTAGGCTTACATCCTGTCTTATTGATATTATTATTGATTTATGTTTATTGTTTGCCTTGAGAAGGAACGGGATTGAGTTTTCTTATTAAATGTTTTGAAAGGAGTTGAAATTGAGGAAAAAATGAGATCTTAAAAGTTTTCATTTGAATTTTGTATTTTGAAAAGAATGGAAGAATACTATAATAACTTAAGAAATCTATGTGTAACCGCGTCGCAAGTATGATCCGCGAGCGGGGTAATTCCTTAAATTTATATTTGACTGCGTCGCAAGTATGATCCGCGGGCGGGGTAATTCCTTCTACTATTCTCACGGGAGCGGGCCGATTGCCTTGGCGGGTTAATAGATGCATCTATGGTTCGCGCCGTTCGACCCTCAGCAGTACACAATTTACATTTATGTTGGATCGCGCCGAACGTCCTCGGTGGTATTTGTATGTGATAATAGAATTGAAAGTCTCTTTTATAAATAAATTCATTGCTTGTGTGATTATATGTTTTAAAAGAAGGAAGTAATTTAGTCTCTTAAATATGATGAAGACTTGTTCAGTTATTTCTTGTTCTGAGTCTTATTGTTGTATATCAGGCTTAAAGAGAATTTCATATTATCATATTGTTGGCCCTTAGTAAGTGTCGAAGTCGACCCCTCGTCACTACTTCTTCGAGGTTAGGCGGGATACTTACTAGGTACACATTGATTTATGTACTCATACTACACTTGCTGCACATTTTTTGTGCATGTACCTTTATGATTAGCGGCCTTGTAAGAGCAGAGGCATGTACGCATGAGGAGACTTAGGTGAGCTGCTTCTTCAGAGACGATCCGTAGCCAGCAGAGTCTCCTTCAGAGTTCTTGTATTTTCTTTTCTGCCCAAATTTTGTATTTCGGACAGTTATTGTATTTTATTTTACTTCTTAGTAAATGCTCATGTACTTGTGATATCGGGTTCTGGGATGATTCAGGGATATTCATTATTGAATTTTGAAAAACATCATATTTATTCTGTAAAGTTCATCTTTACTAGTTAAATTGAAGAAAATTCATGATTTCAAAAATATTAAAATGAGAATTAAATTAACTGATTAGTGTTGGCTTGCCTGACAGTGGTGTCCGGCGCCATCATGATCTTTAACGTATATTGGGTCGTGACATTTTTTTCTTATGAAATCCTCATGCACGTTATGCAACCAATTTTTTTTTCTTAAAAAGAACATGCACGTTTGGGATGAAAAATAATGAACGCTGAAGTTGTTTCTTTCCATTGTTTTTCTCTGCTCTTTTTTTAACTGGTTAAATTATACACTTGATAGTGCAAATATTCGTATACTGTTGGTGTACGTAAAACTTAAACTCATTCTTTAAATTGCATGTTTTCAGCTTTCAGGCGTAATAATAAAAATTTTCCCTTCATGTTTCGTTTTGCTTTTGTGTTTTGAATCACACGCTGACGGCATCGTCTATATGGGCACATTCATTTCCAAACAAGAATCTGTAATAGCTTTTAACCATGATTTGTTAGCCTCTGTAGTTGGAAGCCCTAAATTTCATCATTAACTTACTATCGTTTTATCTTTTCTTCTTCTCTTTATTATGTTGGGCATATTTTTATACATTTTGATATTATTTACTCTTTATTTTTACCGCTTTTAATTGTGTTTTATATTGTATATGCCCAATTTAGCTTGAGTATTGAGCTTTTTATACTTGCTAGTATCTTGTAATGCCCCGACTTGTCATTTTGAGAATTAACGTCCCATTAAGCGGCTTAAGAACTCGAGCAGCTTCGTAATGCGTATTATGACTTGCGTGTGAGGCCGAGTTTGCTTTTCGGACGATTCAAGATCAAATTGGAAATACAATTCTTATTTAAGAAGCTTAAACGAAAAGAGTTGACCGGACAGTTGACTTTTGAGCAAATAACTCCGTAATGGAGTTTTGATGGTTCCAATAGCTTCGTATGGTGATTTTGGACTTAGGAGTGTGTCCAGATATTCATTTGGAAGTCCATAGTTGATTTTGGCTTGAAATGACGAAAATTGGAAATTGAAGGTTTGGAAGTTTGACTGGGAGTTGACTTTGGTGATATCGGGGTCGGAATGCAATTCCGAGAGTTGCATTAGCTCTGTTATGTCATTTGAAACTTGCATGAAAAATTTGACGTCATTCTGGGTTAATTTGATATGTTTCGGCACGAGTTTTGGAAGTTGGAAGTTTGGAAATTCATGAGTTCGATTTGTGGTGCGATTCGTAGTTTCGAAGTTGTTTGATGTAGTATGAGGTATCAAGCAGGTCCGCATTATATTTTAGGAGCTGTTGGTATGTCTGGTTGAAGTCCCGAGGGCATTGGGTGTGTTTTGGGGTGAGTTTTGAACGAGTTTGGACTTTTCGGCACTTTGATGATGTTCTGGATCAGTTGAAGTGGGGAAGGAACATTTTGAAGTGGTGAGGTAAAGCCTTAGAGGAAAATTGCAGACCGCAGAGGATATGTGCGGACCGCAGAGGAAATGTGCGGACCGAAACCCTCTTGCGGCCGTAGAAAGGAGTATGCGCAAGTTCGATGGTCTAACTTCGGAAGCTTATAGCTTTTAATCTATAAGAAATTTGGAGATGATTCAAAAATAAAAGTTGTAGTCCTTTGAGTCTAGTTTTCATAAAGATAAACCATTCATTATTTAGAAAATTATACAGAATGTTATGATTGATTTACTAAATCCTCTTAGTGTAGATGTTGCTAAAGTGCGGCCGCAATTTGGATTGCGTTCGTAGAGCCTGGAATGTGCAGACCGCACAAAAGATGTGCAATCAGCACTTTGGAGGTTAGATGTGATACAATATAAATGAGTTTTTCATCTCATTTTTTATTTTTGGACCTAGAGAGCTCGTTTGTGGCGATTTTTTGTTGATTTTTCAAGAAATTCATTGGGGTAAGTGATTCTAACTCAGATTTGGTTGATATACATGAATATATCATTGTTTTCATCATTTAATTAGTATTTTGAGATGAAAATTTGGGGAGAATTGTAAAATTTTCATAAAATAAATTTTTGGAATTTGAATGTCGATTGAGAGTCGGATTTGAGTGAAACTAGTATGGTTGGACTCGTATCGGAATAGGTATTTGGATTTTGTAAAAATTCTGTCGGGTTCCGAGAGGCGGTACCCATGTTGACTTTTGGTTGACTTTTTCGAACATGACTTAAATTAAATCTCTTTCGAATTGTGAATAATTTCTAAAGCTTGAATTGAATTGTTGGTAAATAAATTGCTATGTTTAATTGGTTTGGAGACTAATTCGAAAAAGTCGTGCTCGAGTGAT
This sequence comes from Nicotiana paniculata, assembly GCA_005239505.1. Lineage (NCBI taxonomy): Eukaryota > Viridiplantae > Streptophyta > Magnoliopsida > Solanales > Solanaceae > Nicotiana > Nicotiana paniculata. The sequence goes on along the minus strand of MDKI01092009.1, from coordinate 18,472 downwards.
CACTTGAAATGCGAAACAAGGTAAGTGTCTTGTCAAACTTTGAATGGGGAAAATCACCTTTTAGGATTTGAGATGATTCTGTCATTTGTGTTATGTGAAGGTCGTGTACGCGAGGTAATAAGTGAGTACATGATATATATGTGGTATTTGACCGGTTTAGACTGTTAGGCTCCCTTCATGTAACTACTTGTAACTATCGTTTCATGACTACATCTTTGTGTTAGAATTGTTTGTAAGTGCTTGAAATTGTTAGCACATTTTCCATCTTTGTTGTCAAGATCACCTTATATGTCAGTTGTTGATTGTAGTCACTCATTGAATTCATGTTTTACCTGCTACATGCATTAATTGTCAATTGATGCTCATAAGTTGTGCCTTGGCTTATATTGTCAGTTCTTTGCTATTTGATTTCTTGAGCTATCATGTAGTCTTTTTCATTAGTTGTGACTTTTTTGTGTAGCCTCGTTATTCTTTTTTATTTTGTGGTATACCGTAGTTGGTTGTAAATTGGTTGCTTAATTTGTGTTGCTTGAGGATAGGGTTGCAAGTCGCAACAAATATGATTTATTATTGTGAGGGAATGGGTTGCATGTCGCAACAGATATGATTTATTATTGTGAGGGATTGGGTTGCACGCCACAACAGATATGATTTATTATTGTGAGGGATCGGGTGGCACGCTGCAACTTATATGATTATTGTTGTGTGGGATCAGGTTGCACCGTAACAAATAGATTTATTATTATGTGGGATCGGGTTGCACGCCGTAACAAATTGATTTATTATTGCGTGGGATCGGGTTGCACGCCATAATAAATGTAAAAATATGAAATTATTATGATATTAAGGTTAATTTCGATTGTGATTCTCATGATGCATTTCATGCTAGGATGGTTTCTTAAATCGCCTCATTGCATTTGATGATAATTAATTAACCGTCAATATATTAAAACATGGAACATTCTTGTGCGATTCATGCATCCTATGTGATATGTTAAGTAGCTGAGAACTTAGCTGAGGTAAATGAAAGAATTTTCAAGCTGTTCCACTTGTGTGTCTTTCAAAAATAAAATTCATATCTTATTCACAAAATTACTAAATTAAATGGTGATTATATTTTTACTCTAACTGATATCTCAACCCTCTCATTATCTTATTGTCGTGTAATTTGTGTGAAAAAATTATTATTTCGTTTTACTTCAATAAATTCCATATTTATCTCGTTAAAACTTGATTGAATGTCTTATTTTGTATAAATACAATATTTTATCGGATCTCATATACTTCTAAATTAAACTCAATTGATATTTTATTTGTACAACCTCTCCATTGTTTAAATCCTAAATTGGCTTAATGACTCATTTGATGTTTCACTGTATTTAATTTGAAAATTATATTTAATTATATTTTAATTATTCATTGGTCATCTTGGTTGATATTGATACGTTTTACACATGGTAATACGAGGATTTTACCATGAAGTGATTCGGAAGATGTGGGCATAAGATGCCACATGTGTAAGAATTGGAAGTTGTAAATCATGAATTGAGATTTTGAGGAGTGATACCTCGGGTAATTTATGTTGAAATACATGCGTTATAAATAATTTAATTGATTTATTTTTCATATTATTTCTTACTTGAACCAATTCATATGTAATTTGTACTCTGACTATGCTATTGCTTAATTACTTGATTGTTTTCTCGTTGCCATCTGTGTTCTCATTGTTCTCAGTGTTGATTTGAATTGGGAATTCTTTTGTTATTGGCCTTACATTGATATTCTTTCCTTGTTAGCTTTATGTAACATTTTATACATTTTTATATGTCCGGTACGTGTCTTGACCTGACCTCGTCACTACTCTACCAAGGTTAGGCTTGATACTTACTGGGTACCGCTGTGGTGTACTCATGCTACCCTTCTGCATATTTTTGTGCATATCCAGGTACCTCGGGGTTGTTGATATTCCTGTTATCTGATCATGCATTTCTGTGGACACTCAAGGACACCTATTGTCCCGTTCGCAGTCCTCAGAGTCACTTTATGATATTTTCTTTGCACTTTTAATTATATTCTGAAATAATTGTATTTAGAGATTTTCTAAAAAAACTCTATAGAGCTTGTGACTTGTACTACCAATTTTGGGATTGTAGGAAATTTCTATTTCATAATTAAATAATTGTTGGTTGAGTCACCACTAATTCGGTAAGTGTTAGGCTTACCTAATCCCTAAAACTAGGTGCCATCATGATATCCTACGGAGAGGAATATGGGTCGTGGCATTAATAATGGCACGTGATGATTTAAAAATTTATTTATATGAAGGAGCAATAAAATTTAATTAATGAGAGAAATTTTATGTATAATAATACAACAATCATCTAAATGCCGAAATATATTTTACATTAGCAAAATACATGAATTTAAAATAAAAGGACAAATGATCAATTTTGTCATGCTAGTTAGATAATTATATATTATAGTTTTAAAATATTTAATGTGATGGTATCTTAACGAACTCTTCTTTGTGGATAATATTTTTTTGTGTATTTCTTCCTAATGCTTGGTTGCTCCGCCGTAACTAGAACTATTGTTGTCGATCTTGATTCCTCTTGAAAGTGCAACATACAATTATTAGTGCAAGAAAATATATTATGGTAAATATAGTCCAATATTTAGGATGTTTGTCCTTGTCCTTTATTTATTATATTTGCAAAACATAAACATACTAAAAATTATTCACACAAATTTAAAAGGATATTCCTTAGTTTTGAAAGACGAAAGTTGAATTCAGGGATAAGAATATACTTAGAAGCACATTGATCAGTATCATAATTTTTGCATGTATGACATTATTGTCAAAACTTCTATGTACCATCTATGTGCTACTACATAAACTATTCGGCGTTTCTAAGTTTTTCAGTAGCATGACGAACATATTTTTCTTCAAAATCAACCTATATACAAAGGAAGGTCAATTTTAACTTAGTCTATTATTATATATAAGGTTAGAAGGCCATTTGGTATTAAAATAATTAAGTATTTTTCTTGGTAGTAATTGTTGGTATCATTTTCTACTGAGTCAAAAATAAAAAAATATTTTATTTTTACTATAAAATTTTGCAATAAACCTTTTATTTAGTTGATCAACATATTCATTTATGCTAACTAAGATATCTTTTTAATTCTATTATGTAATTTGCACAAATTATGTTTTAATCTAATGATAGAAATATGTCTCTTATTAAATGTACTACTATTACCATTGGGGTTGATAACCAAATGTTCAGGAAGAACTAAATCATCTTTTATTGGATGCGCTACTTATTTTATATTTCTTGTCAGTTGAATCTTTTTATTTGATGCCAGAAGTATAACTTTGGCAAACTAGCTTTTACTGTAACGACCTGACCGGTCGTTTTGAGCTCTAGCACGTCGTTCGGAGGTTTGAGTCCATGAGTAGCTTTACTTCAGACATTATGACTTGTACGTGTGGTCTAAATTGAATTTCGGAAGTTCGGAGTTGATTTGAAAAGAAAATTCTAATTTCGGAAGCTTTATGTTAGAGTAATTGACTAAGGTTTGACTTTTGAATAAATGACTTCAGAATCGGGATTTGAAAGTTCCAATGGGTTCATATGATAATTCCGTACTTGGGCGTATGTACGGATCGGGTTTTGGGTCACCCAGGAGCAGTTCGGTGCTCATTATGGAGAGTTAGCATTTTAGAAGAATTTCATAAGTTTGGGTTGAAGTGTATTTTAATGTTATTGATGTCCATTTGAGATTCCAAGAGTGGGAAAAGATCCGTATGGTGATTATGTTCTTAGGAGCGCGCCTGGATGTGGATTTTGAGGTTCGTAGGTCATTTCGGGGTCGTTTGGCTTAAGCTGAAAGTTGAAGGTTTTTGGAAGTTTGAACGGGAGTGAACTTTTCGATATCAGGGCCGGATTCTGATTAGAGAAGTGGGAGTAGGTCCGTAATGCCAATTATGATTGTGTGCAAAATTTGAGGTCAATCGGAATTAATTTGATAGGTTTCAACATCAAATGTAGAAGTTGGAAATTTCCTATTGGTAAAAGAATTGTTTACTTACGTCTTGTTATTGAGTTTTCAACTATTTTTTTATACAATCTGTCACGACCTATTTTCCCTCTCCATAAGATGTCGTGACGGCACCTAGTCGCTACGACTAGGTAAGTCTATTAAGATTGAAATAACAGAAATAAAGAAATAATGGAACAACTAAGCTTCAATAGATATTATATAATGGTGGACTGCCGCTCGGCATATATAAGTGAAACAAATACGCGAATATAGACGATATTTCCCAAAACCTGGAATCACGAGTCACAAGCTCTAAGAAAAACTGTCTAAACTGTCTCCTATACCTAGTCTAAGAGATAAGGAGGGAAAATCAATATAAAAGGTAGAGGGGGACTCCGAGGATCTGCGAGCGCGTGCAGATATACCTTGAAGTCTCCGGTGGGCTGCTGCGGCTGCACTAATAATGAGGTGGAGGAGAGATACCTGGATTTGCACATGAAAAATATGTGCAGGAAGGGCATGAGTACACCACAATGGTACCCAGTAAGTGCCAAGCCTAACCTCGATCGAGTAGTGACGAGGTCAGGTTAGAGCCCTACTGGAACGTGTATATATATATATATATATATATATATAATGAAGTAAAACTGAGAAAATATCAGAATAATAAGGACTGAAATGTAACAATGAACGAATCATGAAAAAACATCGCTCATAACACAACTATTCAACAGGGGATCTCCCGGGATACCATCCCGTAGTCCCAAATGTAAATATGCAGGGGGATCTCCCGAAATACTGTTCCGTAGTCCCAAAATAAATATGCAAGACAGGGGGATCTCCCGGAATACCGTTCCATAGTCTCAAAGTAAATATGCAGTACAAAGGGATCTCCCAGAATACCGTTCCGTAGTCCCAAAGTAAATATGCAGTACAGGGGGATCTTCTGGAATACTGTTCCGTAATTCTAAAGTAAATATGCAGCAAGACGACAAGATTCAATAATCATAGCACGGAGTCTCACAATTTATTCCAAGTGTAAGCTGAGGAAAAGCAAGCAAAACAAATACGCATGCTGCACGTAGTTCAAGTAAACAGTAAAGCAAATAGACATGCTTTTCTTAGTCTAACATAATGCTACACAAGCTAATAAGTTCAAATAAGAGGAAAGACAGATTTGATTTTTAATGAAAATTGGATTTTACAACAAACATCCCGTGTACGAACTCGTCACCTCACGTACATGGCGCTGAAATAACAACAACAGTACCAATCCTACGGGGAGGTTCCCCAACACAAGGTTAGGCAAGCCACTTACCTAAAACCAAGCTCAATCAATCCGAAATTACACCCTTTCCACGAGTATCCGACTCCGAATGGCCAAAATCTAATCAAAACCAATTACATAACATAAATACCACTACGAGAAATTAATCTAACAAACAGAATCAAAGTTAAAGCAAGGAAATGGAAAATCGCTCAAAAAGCCTCCCCTGGCCCACGTCCCAGAATCGAGTAAAAATTATCAAATAAGAACTCCCATTCACTCACGAGTTCACTCGTGCAAAAATCATCCAAATCCGACGCCTAAAGCCCACTCAAATCTCAGATTTATGGTTGGGGAAATTTTCCCCCAATTTCTCAACTTCCTCACTCAAATTCCTTAATTAGATGAAGAATACAATCATAGATTAATGAAATATGATTGAATAGGATTAGGAATCGTTACCCAATGATTTCCTTTGAAAAAATCTCGAAAATTCGCCTTCTTCCGAGCTCTCAATCGAACTTTTCTGATATGAACTCAAACCCTCGAAAATCAAATTTTCTTCCCCGCGAGTTCCGCTTCTGCGATCCCAGGACCGCATCTGCGGTCTCGCACCTGCAGAATTTCCATCGCAGGTGGGGCTTTTCACTTAATGCACCTCGTCCGCTTCTGCGATCAAGAGGTCGCACCTGCATTGCGTGTGCGCACCTGCGAACCCTCGTCCTCTTCTGCGGTCCCAGACCGCTCCTGCGTTCCTTCACTCGCACCTGCGGGCATCGCAGATGCGGAATTCCCCTCGCACCTGCGATCCCAGATGGCAAGGCCCATATCTTCATCTGCGGTTCCATAGCCGCTTCTGTGGCTCCGCACCTGCGGCCCAAAGTGCGCAGGTGCGGTTACACTAGATACATCAACATCAACAATTCACCTAAGTTCATTTCAACCCGTTAAGCACCCGAAATTCACCCTAGGCCTCCGGAACCTGAACCAAACATACCAACCAATCCTAAAGCACCATACACAATTAGTCGAGCCTTCAAATCACATCGAACAACATCAAAAATACGAATTATACACGGATTCAAGCCTAATAAACTTTGAAATTTCTAAATCTTCAAACAACGTCGAAACATATCAAATCTCGTCCGAATGACCTAAAATTTTACACACAAGTCAAAAATAACACTACGAACCTACTTCCACTTTCAGAATTCCGAGCCCGGTATCAAAATTTCCACTGCCGACCAAAATTACCAAAATTCCAATTTTCGCCAATTCAAGTCTAAATCTACTATGACCTCCAAATCACATTCCGGAGGCTCTCCTAAGTCTAAAATCACCTAACGGAGCTAACAGAAGCATAAAAAATTCAAATTCGAGGTCGTTACACACAAGTCGACATCCGGTCGACTTTTCCAACTTAAGCTACCAAATAAGAGACTAAGTGTCTCAATTCACTTCAAAAACCAGTACGAATCCTCCCGGTAACACAAAATAGCAAAATAAGATACGAGGGAAGAAATTAATAGGTGATCGAGGCTCTAACTCTCAAAACGACCGTCCGGGTCATTACACAATCCATGCTTAAGTATAATATCAGTATTTCATTATTAGCCCATATCAAGTGTCGGAGTTGACCCCTCGTCACTACTTCTTCGAGGTACTGGGTGCGCATTGATTTACGTACTCATACTACACTTACTGCACATTTTGTGCAGGTACATATATGTCTAGTAGACTTGTGGGCGTAGAGGTGCGGCTATTACAGGGACTTAGGTAAGATGCATCCCATGTTGCAAATTCGCAGGACACAGAGTCTCCATCAGAGTTATTTACCTTCTCTTGTCTAATTGTATTCCAGACAGATATTGCATTTTTACCATATTTTCTAGTTGATGCTCATGCACTTATGACACCGAATTTTGGGGGTGATTATGGGTTGTTCAGTATTGTAGTTGTGAAAATATTATCATCTAATATGTAAATTCTATCTCTTACTATTTAATTGAAGGAAATTATGATTTCAAAATACTAAAATGAATAATCAAGTTAATCAATTATTGTTGGCTTGCCTGACAGCGCTATTAGGCGCCATCATGACCTTTAATGGATTTCGGATCGTGACATTTACAGTCTCTGCTTTTGACTATTTTGGAACTGCTGGTGGTACTTGACAGATATTACATCCCAACCATTAATTTTTCACCAAACAATTTATTAATATTCTAATATATATCTAGAACTAGGGGTAATTATTTCGATCGTTTGACATTTAGCCATAAGTGCTTCATCCCATATTATTATTTTTGCTTTTCTTATAAATTTAGAACCATTGCTCTGCTTTGATATATTTGTGATGGTTATTTAAGTTGTTTGAATATGTATATCAAATCTAAAGTGCGTGGCCTCATAATAAAATTCTTGTTGGTATACCACTTGCTATTATTGCTAACAATGCCATGCCTCTTGATATGATATTTGTAAATAATGCATGACATAGAAATATTATTTCGATTCTACCGAAGGCATCTACAATGAATAATATAGTTATAGCAGAGTCGACTCTTTATAATATAGTCTTGAAAACTTGTTCTTGTTTAGGATTTAGCTTTAATTGTGTTTCCTCAGAGACTTGTATAGCATTTTGATTCTTAATAATATACTAACCTTTTCACTCTGCGTTATAACTCTCTTTTTAGGAAATAAATTTATGTACCCTAAGATTTTTTTTAACTTGAACAAGAATTTTACTCGTGACACCACTCCCATCGACCCCTTCATTTCTCATCCCCTAATTTTCCAGCTTCTCCTAAAAGCCTTTTTCACGGTACTAGTAATTCCAACTTTTTACATTTATATTCTTCAGTATCTGAGTTGGAGGATCTTCGATTCAAGAAACCATTTTTAAGAGTTTTGTTATACGGACCGAAACAAAGGTCTCAGATTTTTTTTTGGCTGCATACGTTGCTCTTCCCATCCATTTTTTCAACGAACTCTTGAAGTTTCTCGAATAAAATTCTACATTTCTATTTAATCTCGCGTTTAGGGAAACCATCAGTTAACTCCGTACTATTTGGTTATTTGTTCACAAGAGATATCCCCAAAATGCCACCTGCATTCAACGGAACTCCAGCGAAGAACGACGGAGAAAATGTTGAAATAGAAGATTGCGAAAGTTTATTTGGCTGAGAAACAAAATTTACTATCAGTGTGAAAATCAAGTTCAAAGACAGTCACAATATTTCCGTCGGCGCCATTGAAATATGAGTGCGTGAAAGGAAGAAAAAAAGAAGTCTACAGGAATCTACCTGGAATCAATTCCCTTCATTCACCGGAAAATCCGCCAATCACTTCCCTTCATTCACCGGCGCCATCGAAATTTGATCGTCCATAATTCCCTCTTACTGTTTCTATTAGCAGATCGTCGAGAAGTTTCCCAGTTCACCTTACCAGAGCACACGGGTTCGGGAGGCAGCAACATTCAGTGGATTGGGAAGCGCGTCTGGACATCCCAACTGTAATTCAGGTTCTATCTTTCTTGAATTGTATTTGTGCATATCTATTTACTGTTGCCTTGCCGGCATATTTATTTTGTGTACACATCTATTAGTTTTGGTTGCCTTGCCGGTAACCCGTAGTTGGATTGATTGTTTTTGGTAGACATCATTTTTTTGTTTTTATATATTTTCAACTAGTGTTTTAAGCTTAAGGTTTCATTTATCCCTTTTAATTATTTGTTTGCATATGGGTAATTTCTTAGACGTGGTATATTCACTGTTTTAGTGGTTGCTCGCGTTACTGTTCTCGTAATAGTGCCTTTGAGTTGTATTTAGCTCTCGGTTCACTAGCTTATAGTCCTTCATTCCCGTTACTTGTTCTTAGTGGTAGTGTTTACCTAATATCTTTTGCTTATAGTGGCGGTAGTGTACGATGTGATAGTAAGGTCATGTCCTCGGGTGGGGCTGGAGTTGGGGTCCAGGGGTGGGAAGGGGGCTAAGAAAGCGTCTAGGCTGAGAGTTGGGTCTTGGAACATTGGGACGTTGATGGGGAAGTCTATAGAGTTAGTTAAGATTCTTCATAAGAGGAAGATCAACATAGCATGTGTTCAAGAGACTAGATGGAAGGGTACTAGGGCACGGGATGTAGACGGGTTTAAACTATGGTACTCATGAAGTGCTGGGGGTAAGAATGAGGTAGCTATATTAGTTGACAGGGAGCTCGTGGTCGAGGTTAGGAGGGTAAATGATAGGTTGATAGCATTAAGATTGTAGTTGGTGGGTTTACTGTAAACGTGATTAGTAAATACGCTCCTCAAGTAGGTTTGGACCAGGAGGTGAAGAAGCGATTCTGGGAGGATTTAGACGAGATGGTGCGTAGTATCCCGCACACAGAGAAGCTGTTCATTGGCGGAGATTTCAATGGACATATTGGGGCTAGTGCTAAGGGTTATGAAGATGTGCATAACAGGTTCGGTTTTGGGGATAGGAATGAGGGAGGTAATTCACTGTTGGATTTTGCTAGAGCTTTTGATTTGGTTATAGCTAACTCGAGTTTTCAAAAGAGGGAAGAGCACCTGGTCACTTTTTGGAATTCGATGGGCAAGACTCAGATTGATTATCTTCTCTGCAGGAAATGTGATAAAGGCCCGTGCACGGATTGAAAGATCATCCCAAGTGAGCACCTTACGACCCTACATAGGCTCCTAGTTATGGACCTGGAGATCAAGAGGAGTAGGAGAAAAAGGGTGGTGTGCAGGCAACCTAAGATCAAGTGGGGTAACTTAACCAAGGACAAAGCCCAGGAGTTAGGGAGAATTTGTTGGCTATGAGGGCCTGGATGAGAAGGGAGGATGCATCTAGTATGTGGTTCACGACTGCGAATTGCATTAGGGTTGCTGCTAGAGAGGTCTTAGGGGTCACGAAGGGCTCTCTTGGGGGTCATAGAGGAAACTGGTGGTGGAATGGAGAGGTCCAAGGTAAAGTGGAAACTAAGAAAGCTGCTTATTTGAAGCTAGTTGAGAGTACAAAAGAGAAGGAAAAAGGAATTATCGGGAGTGTTATAGAAAGGCAAAGAAAAAGGCAAAGTTAGCAGTTACAATGGCTAAAATGCGGTGTTTTCTCGTATGTACGAGGAGCTTGGGGACAAAGGCGGGGACAAGAAGTTGTACCAGTTGGCCAAGGTGAGGGAGAGGAAGGCCCGTGACTTAGACCAAGTCAAGTGCATCAAGGACGAAGATGGAAAAGTATTGATGGACGAGGCACTTATTAGGGGAAGATGACAGACATACTTCCATAAGCTATTGAACGAGGAGGGGGATAGACGCATTGTGCTGGGTGAGTTAGAGCACTCCGAGAGTAGGCGGAATTTTGGGTACTGTAGGTGGATTATGGTAGAAGAGGTGGAAGGGGCGATGCAGAAGATGCGTAGGGGAAGAGTGACGAGGCCAGACGAAATCCCGGTTAAATTCTGGAAGAGCACGGGGCGAGCAAGTTGGAGTGGCTCACTAGGCTGTTTAATGTTATTTTTAAGACGAAGAAGATGCCTGAAGAATAGAGGTGGAGTACGATGGTTCCGCTTTACAAGAACAAGGGTGATATCCAAAATTGCGACAATTATAGGGGTATCAAGCTGTTAAGTCACACTATGAAGGTTTGGTAAAGGGTGGTGGAGGTCAGGGTGAGGAGGTGCGTGTCTATTTCTGAGAATCAGTTTGGATTCATGCCAGGGCGTTCGACTATGGAAGCAATTCATCTGGTTAGAAGATTAGTGGAGCAGTATAGGGAGAGGAAGAAGGACTTGTATATGATATTTATTGACCTTGAGAAAGCATACGATAAAGTCCCGAGGGAGGTCCTTTGGAGGTGTTTGGAGGCTAGTGGCATTCCGGTAGCGTACATTAGGGTGATTAATGATATGTATGATGATGCTAAGACTGGGGTGAGGACTCTGGGTGGTGACTCAGAGCATTTCCCTGTGGTGATGGGGTTGCACCATGAAGAGGAGGTGCCTTGGTGCATGCTATTTTCCAATGATATAGTGTTGATTGACGAGATGCAAAGCGGAGTTAACGCGAGGTTGGAGCTTTGGAGACAGACCTTGGAGTCTAAAGGTTTCAAATTTATTAGAATCAAAACAAAATACTTGGAGTGCAAATTTTGTTACGGGACCCATGGAGCTGACGTAGAAGTAAAGCTTGACGCTCAAGTTATCCCCAAGAAAGCGAGGTTTAAGTATCTCGGGTATATTATCCAAGGTAACGGGGATATTGACGAAGATGTCGCACATCGCATCAGAGCGGGATGGGTGAAGTGGAGGCTCACTTCCGGTGTTTTATGTGATAAGAACGTGCCACCAAGACTTAAGGGTAAGTTTTATATAGTGGTGGTTCGATCGGCTATGCTGTATGGGGCTGAGTGTTGGCCAGTTAAGAACTCCCACGTGCAGAAGATGGGGATGTTGAGATGGATGTGTGGGTGTACCAGGAGAGATAAGATTGAGAATGAAGTTATCCAAGACAGAGTGGGAGTAGCCTCCGTGGAGGACAAGATGCGGGAATCGAGGCTGAGATAGTTCAGACATGTTAAGAGAAGAAGCATTGATACTCCTGTTAGGAGGTGTGAGAGGTTGGCCATGGCGAGTTTGAGAAGAGGTCGAGGTAGGTCTAAGAAGTAATAGGGAGAAGTGATTAGACAGGACATGGCACTGCTTCAGCATACTGAGGACATGACCCTTGATAGGAGGGTGTGGTGGTCGAGGATTAAGGTAGAAGTTTAGTGGGTAGTTTTAGCTTCTCACCGATAGTCTTAGTATCATGCATGTACCTCCATATTCTTAGATTTTTATTACATAATGTGATTTTGTTCGCCTCAGGTATTGTATTCCTTGTTGCTATTATTTGGTACTACTTAGCCTTTATATCTCCCTTTTTCTTTCTCTTCCCTCTTTCTTCCTTTCTTGCTTTCCACTTCTTCTTATTACCCTTCCTGAGCCGAGGGTCTTTTGGAAACATCATCTCTACTTGTTAGGTAGGGGTAAGGCCTGTGTATAGACTACCCTCCCCAGACCCCACCTTGGTGGAAACATACTGGGTTTGTTGTTGTTGTTTTGTTGAATTCTCTTGCTAAATAATTAATTAAAAGGTTTAATTATTTGGTCTTAACATAAAAAATAATTTTTTCTATGTTGATTCATCTCCTATGTTAGTTCATCTTTTTTTTACATATTTATCTTAATAATAATTCTATCCACCATAATTTTTTTTTTCAAAGAGTAAAAGATTGATATGACATTTCACTTTAAGATCTTTATGTCTGTAGAATCACTAGTGGTATTGACTCTTACCAACCATTTTTTCTCTTTCTCACACATTTAAGTTCGTAAATATTTTCTTAGTTGTTGTTTAATAATTGAGTATTTTTTTAATATTACACGAAAAATTAATTAAAAAAGTATCATTTGAGTAGAAAAATAGTTCAAATATAATATAAAAATATATTATCATGAGAGTATTTTTGTAATGACCCGGCCGGTCGTTTTGAGAATATTAGCTCTGATCCCCTATTTACTACTTTCCTCGTATCATTCTATGCTTATGTGACTTTCTGGGAGTTTTTTTTGGTTTCGGAATGATACAGGGACACTTAGTCCCTAAAACGGAAGCTCACATTCTAAGATTTTGACCATAGTTGGAACTATGTGAAGACGACTCCAGAATGGAGTTTTGTAGGTTTAGTTAGATCCATTAGGTAATTTTGGACTTAAAATCATGTCCGAATTGTGAATTGGAGGTCTTTAGCTGAATTAGGCTTGAAATGACGAAAGTTGAATTTTTGGGAAGTTTTACCGGGAGTGGACTTTTTGATATCGGGGTCAGTTTTCTATTCCGGAAGTTGTAGTAGGTCTGCAATGTCAATTATGACTTGTGTGCAAAATTTGAGGTCAATCGGACGTGTTTTGAGAGGTTTCAGCATCAGTTGTGGGAGTTTTTTGAAGTTTCAAAGTTCAATAAGTTCGAATTGGAGTGTGATTTGTGTTTTGTTGTTGTTTGATGTGATTTGAGGGCTCGACTAAGTTCATATGGTGTTTTAGGACTTGTTGGTATATTTGGTTGAGGTCCAGGGGGCCTCGGGTGTGTTTCAAATCATTTTCAGATTCGTTTTAGACTTGTGAGAATTGCTGAAGTTTTTCAACTTCTGGTGTTATCGCACCTGCGGTGAGGTTGACCGCAGGTGTGGACACACACATGCGGAAGGAAGCTCGCCGATGCGACCTTTGTTTGGGTAGCCAGTTGTCACGACCTAAAAATCTAACTAGTCGTGATGGCACCTAACCCAACCCGCTAGGTAAGCTAATTAACAACTATCCAATTTAATAAGACTTATTATGAGAAGAAATGATAATACAACTGTTTAATACAAGAATTTTCCCAAGGACTGGTAGCACAAATCATGAGCTTCTAATATTAAAATTTACAACGCTGGTGTGAAATAAAAATACATCATCCGTCTGAATAATACATAGACAGATTAATAATTCTAAAACTACCAAGAACAAGAGGCAGTTGTGACTCGAATGCAGGTACAACTTCCGATCCAGCTCCCGCCATACGCAGCAACATCGACATCCAACATTTTCACGTAAGGTACGGAAGTGTAGTATGAGTACAACCGATCCCATGTACTCAACAAGTAACAAACCTAACATTAAGTTGAAAGTAGTGACGAGCTGGAACAAAGGTCGGGTCCGATACCAATAGCCAACAATAGTTCATAACAATATAATGCAAGTAATAAAAGAAGTATCTCAGAAATAGAATGCTCAGATTGTTCATAGTTCCAGAAAATAGGCATGCTTTTCAAGTATCTCAGTGAAAACCCATATCTTTCCCGAAATTGCCAAAAAATATGAGTAAGCTTGAAAACTGTGATTTTTCCCAAAAATCCTTTCAACAATAAATAGGATGTTTCATTTTCAGATAGCGTGAGGAAAGTACATCTCTATGCCTACATGTCAAGATACATGTAAAATCATGAATGGCACCAAAATCGAGTTGCAGAAGAAAATGCATCTCTAAGCATGTATCTCAAGTACGCATGTCAAATGCATTGTATCTCAGTGATGAACTCATGTACACACAATCTCAGAGTACTCAATCTCACTATCTCGCATTCTCTCTCACCATGCTCAATACTCAGCACACTCAATCACTCAACATAGTACAATACTTGCTGCAGCGTGCAGCCTGATCCACATATATCCATAAGGCCCGTTACGGCGTGCAACTCAGTCCACATATATATAGCCATAAGGCTTGTTGCGGCGTGCAAAACGATCCACATGTATATATATAATCAACTGCGCTCACTAGGGTGTGTGTAGACTCCGGAGGGGCTCCTTCAGCCCAAGAGCTATCATACATCAGTAAAACTCGATGCGGCGTGCATCCTGATCCCATAAATTTCACTCATAATCAGGCCCTCGGCCTCATTCAGTCATCAATTTCTCCAGTCTCTCTCTCGCGGGCTCAGAATATCATGAAACTAGCCCGAAAATGTCACGACCCAAAATCTACAACGGTCGTGATGGCGCCGGACACCACCGTCAGGCAAGCCAATCATTAAATAGTCAAAATAAATTCCTGTTTTAACATTTATGAAAAACCATTTCCTTTAACTTTATTACATATTAACTAAATAAAACCTGTTAAGTAAAAAAATGGTTTGAATATCCTATTTTAGCAAATATATCCCAACACATCCCAGAACCCGGTGTCACAAGTACATGAGCAATTTTCTAAGAATTTATACAATCAGCACAAAGCTTGTCCGAAATACAAATTGTACAAGGAATTTAAAATGAAAATAAATACACTATGAGGGAGACTCTGTCAGCTGCGGATCGCCTCCGGATGGTGCAGCTCGCCTAAGTCTCCAAACTAGCCATGTCACTATGAAAGTACATGTGCAATAAAAATGCACAACAAGTGTAGCATGAGTACAAAACAACGTGTACTCAGTAAGTCGCCCGCCTAACCTCATAGAGGTAGTGACGAGAAGTCGGATTAGACATTTACTAAGGTCCAACAACTTAATTTAACAGCATATGATGAACACGGTAGGCATGTAAAGTTAGTAAAGCAGCAAATATATAAGGCACTGAAATTCAAGTAAATACTGGAAGTAAATAAACAGTTACTGCTTCATCGTTTCCCCCAATTGTCTTAATTAAACAATTACTTCTTTATTTTCTCCCAAATATGTTATCACTCCAAAAATCCATGAAAAACATTTAACTATTTAGCATGGGCATAAGGGATAAGGACAACCAGCCTGAGCCATCATAATAACCATCTCTGTGCACTGCCGAGGATCGAACGGCCCGTACCATAAGTGCACCTTTCAAATAAAATAATGATGTCTATACACTGTCGAGGATCGAACGTTCCGAACTATAAGTGCATCTTTCAAAAAAATAACCATATCTGTGCACTCCCGAGGATCGAACGGCCCGTACCATAAGTGCATCTTTCAATCCGCCGTGGCGTACGGCCCGCTCCCATGAGAGTGGGGGAAATAACACTACGCTCGCAGAATATAAATTGCGAAGCGGTCACATGCAGACATGCACAATCAACAATCCACCCCGAATACGTCGGGAAAACAAATACTCAAGTAAATGACAGATTTCTCTTTTAAAAACCACAAAAATAGTATTTAAATCCTTTCTCGAAATTCATTTTTCAAGTTTTTATACTGTTTAATAATATAACCTTATCCGGAAATACAATTTCCCGCGAAGAAAATCAATTTTCTCTTTAGATGATTAAGAAAATAAACTCTAATCTTCCTTAGTCATTCATTTAAAGTTCCGATTATGTTAGCAGTCTAATGTTACAGACAAGATCACAGGTACAACATGTAAGGCATGCTAGTGGGTCCTAGTAACACATGCTTAATTAGTTCACCTAGGGGGATAATACCCCCTCACGAAGTTAGAAAGGAGACTTACCTCGCTCCGAAATTCCATAACCGGCCTACAAGCCCTTGCGATGACTCAAATCGCTACACAACGCTCCAAAACTATACAAACAACGACAAACCAATGAAAATATACTCTAATATTTGCAACAATTCCAAATTATATAATTTCCCAACTCCGCTCAGTGAAATGACCAAAATGCCCTCGGACCCACGTGCCCGGAATCCGAAATTTCTCGACGATAAATTATACCCATAACTTTACAAGTTCAAATATACAATTTACTCTAAATTCCATGCTCAAATTCGTGGCTAAAAATCCAAATTACCAAATTCTAGGTTTCTTTAAGATTTTCCAATTTCCTACCAATTCCCATGTCTAATTCCATGCATATACTCGTATTTAACTGTAAAAACATGAAGAAATTACTTACCTAGTGATGCTTGATGGAAAACCCCTCTTGAAGCTCATCAAAATCGCCCACATCCATGAAACAAATGAAGGAAATGGCCAACATTTCGCATATAAATTAATCTGCCCAGGCCCCAATTTACTCTCTGCGTTCGCATACCCTCGAATGCATTCACATAGCTTCCTCGAGCCAACACTCCGCGTTCGCGGTCCCCTCCCCGCGTTCGCATACGCCAAAGGGACCCCAGGCCCCCAACTCCCCTTTCCTTTACGCGTTCGCACACCTGACCCCGCGTTCGCGTAGAGATCACAACCCAAGCCACCACGTTCGCACTCCCTTCTCCGCGAACGCACAAGCCAAACCAGCAGCTCTCAAATTTCCTTCTATGCGATCACACACAAGGGACCGCAATCGCATAGAACACCAGATACACGAGAAGACAACAACATCAAGGCAGAGAAAAAATGATCCGAAATTGCTCTGAAACACACCCGAGGCCCCCGGGACCCTGTCCAAATCACACGACTCAGTCCCATAACATCCCACGGACTTGCTCGAGGCCTCAAACCACATCAAACAATGCCAAAATCACGAATCACACTCAAACTCAAACTTTATGAACTTTGAAATTTCAAACTTCCACATCTGATGCCGAAACCTATCAATTCACGTCCGATTGACCTCAAATTTTGCACACAAGTCATATTCGACATTACGAACCTGTTCAATCTTCCGGAATCGCATTCCGACCTTGATATCACAATTTCCACTTCCGGTCGGATTTCTCAAAAATCTTCAAATTTCTATCTTTAGCCAAATGACTTCAAAATGACCTACGGGCATCCAAATTCACTTCCGATCGCGCTCCCAACTCCAGAATCACCATACGAAGCTATTCCAGGCTCGGAATCTCAAACGGACATCAATAACTCTAAAATGCCTTATAGCCCAAATTTATGAAATTCTTCTACAATGCTATCTTCCATAATATACGCCGAAACTCTCTCGGGTTATCCAAAACCCGATCCGCACATATGCCTAAGTCTGAAATCATCAAACGAACCTGCTGGATCCTTCAAATCCTGATTCGGAGGTCGTTTACTCAAGATTCCAGTCTTAGTCAATTTCTCCAACTTAAGGCTTCTGAAATGAGAATTTTCTTTCCAAACCAACTCTAAACTTCCTGATATTCAATTCCGACCACACCGGCAAGTCATAATACCTGAAACGAAGCTGCTCACGGCCTCAAACTGCTAAACGACGCGCTAGAGCTCAAAACAACCGGTTGGGACCAAATAATGGTATTTGTTCTTTAATATACACTTCACATAACCTTATCGCACTGATCCCTGATCAAATAATCTTGTCTCACCCAGTATGAACTGCTTAGACAATAATTCACCCCAACCATGACCAACAACCTCACATGATACCACATCGCGCTAATAGGCCATAACTCGAACATGATAAATAAGAAACGACTCAGGAAGGGACTATTCCAATCAGGAAACTTATTATGAACCCCCCTTAGAAAATAGAAAGTAAAACATAAGAAAATAAATATAGGAACCTTACTCATCATCACACTGTTGCGGCATGCAACTCGATCCAAATAACATACCCGTGGAGGCGTGCCACCCGATCCACACATAAAATATACATAAGAAGATATATACGGAGCTGATTTGCTCACTATTACAAACTAGTGAATATCGATCATAAGCACGCTAAGTGCATAATACCATCCTGGGGAGACTGATAAAGCCGTA